>UCOM01003117.1:0-20128 GCA_900474385.1 Ormyrus pomaceus | reverse complement strand
TTTTGAAGTTTTGAATAAAGCGCTCTCAAGCGTTTCAATCGTGTTCAATCGTGTCGCCACGGTCGCAGCGAAGACTGTGTGTTAGTCAGCTTCTCGGGCTCACTTTTTAGTCCTAATGTTTTGCCTCATGTGTTGGTTGAGGTTAACCATTTTTGTTTATTCCTTGAAGTGTAAACAAGCATTTTTGATGAATTATGAAAGTGCATAATCATTTAATGTCATCAAAGAAGATACTTCTGAACACAGTGCTACTATTTAAAAACAGGTAAATTTTAAAGTACCATTGTTTCTTCTATTTTGAAGTTAGAGTATTTTTCACTTACTCAGATTTAGAGAGGGTGTAACTCTTTAAAAATTCGTATTAAAACAAAAATCAACAAAAATATTATCAACCGAGTGACGTTAGGAGCGAGGTAAATTTCGCTAGTTGTACAATAATAAACATAAGCTCTCAAATACTTGTCTTAAAAAAAATATTGATTATTTTGCGTATGCACTTTTGCTCATATTTAACCGAGCATAACAAATTTTCTGTTTTATTTTTCACTAAGTCTGCAATGTAAATCGTTTAAAAAAAGTCAATATAGCTATCATCAGTATAAAAACAAACGGATAATGCGCAACAGTTAAAAAAAGATGCAACGAAAACCTGTTTAACAAACAGTCTGTTGTTTTTGGTGGATATCTGAAACCAGATTTTTACAAAAAATATATTGCCGTTCACTCAAAGCATTTTTTTTTTTTTTAAATAAAATATTTTCTTTTTTTTTCATTTGATTGTAATTTACAATAATATGTAATTGTTCTCCAAGTCTTCAATATACATAAACATTTATCATCACCGAACAATAAACCTACAATTTTATTTTAGTAAACTAAAATAAAAACTATAAAAAATGAAAAAAATCGCCAGACTAATTTTGGTAAGCATAGTTTTAATGAAAATCTGTTAAATTAAATTAATTTTCCGCTTATTTACTTATTTCAATGTACTTCGCATTGAATTCATAATAAAGACATGATATATAATAAAACCCTTTGTTCCCCAAAAATAAAAAAATAAATACATTTTTTACTGCTGATAAAAGCAGAATTTTTTTTCTCAAGCATCGCACATTGTTATTAATAATTAACTAAGCGTTTGAGCATATCTGCCGAAAGTTTACAAAACAACCGCTTCCCAAAAAACTGTACAAAACAATTTCACGTACAAGCAAAAGCTAACACAAAAGGCAAGCGAGAGCGCCAGAACATTTTTTTCCATATCGGAAAATATTCGGCGGAATGTGTGTACCCGTAACGGACCGAGTGATACGAGGCACTGCCGCGCAGGGTATAAGAAAAAAAAAAAAAGAAGCATACGCGCGCGGCAACTGCAAAAGGGGTTCCTCAGTTTTAGAGCTTCGAAATGACCACTTCTAACCTTTATTCCGTCGGGAGCGGCGTTTTCACTACGGGCAGCGGCCAATCCACAAGCGTCAGTCACTTCCCGCTCGATAGGAGCCAAATTTCATTTTGCCGCACACAGTGGCGGCTTCGCATGCGGTTGTTGCCGAAACGCGTACGCCACAAAAGGAAATATGAACAGGTTAAGAAGACGGAAGATGAATGGTGGGTCGTTAAAATCAAGCGCACGCTACCTCTTAATAAAGAAGGACAGAGAGTAGTAAGAAGCAAAAACAGGCACATTTGCCTGGAATAAAATCAAAGGGGAAAATAATAATAAATGAACAGGGAAACATTTAAATGCGAGTTAACAGTATTACGATGAATTTTCTGAGAAATAATTGTGCATAGAATACATAATATATTGCGGATTGCATAATTCGCGGGTAATGCAGTATAACCATGTATTTGTTTGAACCGCAAGGAGGGAAACGAATTATTTTTATTCCTGCGGCTAACTTGACATTAGAAAAAAACAAGCACCAACAGAGACTGCAGGGCTGCAGAACAGGAAGATAGAGCCTGTAAAAAATTCGAGACTACGCGAGACGGCGGGGAAAGGGGGGGGGCGTAGCAAAATAAACAAAGTCGAAAAAAGCGGGAGAATGCATGAAAAAGATATATAGAAACGGGACGGAAATTACCGAACTGTGCAATTTTGCGGCGAGAAAAGAGGCGGGGTGGGGGCGCCCCCCCAAGTAAAGCTGCACAGCGCTGCGTTTCGGAATCGCGGGGACAGTGGCCGTGTGCGCGGTCGTACGTCCCGAACTCTCATTCCAGGCGCGCTGACCAGAATCCACCAAAATCACCGATTCCTTCCTGGAAAATCCCCGAGCGCGTCGGCCTATGCAGCCCAGCCTCACCCTCCCGCGCTCGCTCGCCCTCTCTCCCTTTCGCTCTCGGATTTTTGGACGACTGCCAGAAGGCCAACTATTCGCGAGGCGGCGGCTCTGGCGCGTTTTCAGAGGGGGGGGGGGGCGAATCGAACGCAAGCACTTGCGCACTTATATATGTGTAGACAGAAATTTTCGTTCTCGAGTGCAGCGCACGAATAAAAGGATGTGGGGGGAGGGGTTGGAAGGTAGGTAAACTACGAAATATTTGTCAATCGCACACGCGCCGGGGACCGCTGTACTCGCCGAGGAAAAAGGAAGAAAAGGCGCAGCTGCTTTCCTTGACGTTGATAACCGCAATTTATCACGGCCGAGCTTTCCAGACATTTTTACAAAGTGGTCTTTGTGCGCGAGAGACTCTTTAACGGAGGGCAGTAATTGAGCTAATACCGTTTGAAATGCAGGGAAACGCGCGTGGATTGGAGGGTTTGGAATGTAGCTTTTGAGCACTGAAACTTTTGTTCGAGCGTTTATTAACTTTGTTAAAAGTTGTCGGTAATAAGAAAAGTTCCGAAAATAAAGTGTGTTCAATTAAAATTGTTTATTTAAATTTTGGCAAATAATGTCCGCAACTATTCTCTTAATATTAATAAATTAATCGAGTACAGTCAAAAATCCTTACAAGTTGTAATATACATTTTGCTTGTCTCAAAAATTCTCGAATAATCAGCAATTTGTATAAGGCTTTAAAAATGTATCAATTTATTTAAGTCCTCGTCAGAAATGTAATGCAGCCATTTTTTCCACAATCACTTCGCATTAGCCGAATCAGCGGCCGTAATCTAGAAGCTAATGTAATGAAATAAAAGACAAATGTCATCCATTACAAACGACGTTTCGCCGCACTGTTACCGTTTAAATCATGGCCACGCAGGCCATCAATTATTTATCTTTTTAAAACGGCCTCGCCACCTCGTGTCCGCCGGAATGAAAATTAGTTTCTAACGAGTGCAATTCTTTCGAGGGACATAAAAATGTCACTTAAAAATATCGCCAGACAGGCTAAAGGGGGGAGGACGCCAGGAAAGTTAAGAGAGGCGGTGGCTGGAGGGAGAACACTTAGAAATTAATCAGCGGTCGCGTCATTATTGCAAGCCCGGCCGAGCAGGGAGATCATCAATAACCAATTTCGTAAAACCAATATCGCGAAAATTAGTTTCCTAGCTCGCGCCCGACGCGCGCAGCTAACGTTTCCTCTCCTCGCCCCGCGCGCGCGCGCGCCCCGGTCTTCTCCTTCGCCTTGGCGGCTCACCGGGCTTCTCTCAGACCCCGAGGCTTTTCTCCGACGTTCGCGCTACCGCACATAGGTCTTTCCTCTTATCGGCGCCTTAATCTGCCACGCGAGCCGCCGGGGCTATATTCTTTCCCTCCTTTCTTGCGCGCCGCGCGCCGAGTGAGAGAGAGAGAGAGAGAGAGAGGGAGAGCAGCTCCTGCTGATGTCGAGCGAAAATTCAGGCGGACTCGCTTCGTGCGGCTCGAGCCGATTGAAACGCCGGTTCCGCTCGATATTTCGCGATGATTTGTTGGCCCCTACCGCCCGGCGGCGGCGAGCACTGTCTTTCCTTTTCGCATTAAGGTGAGAGTGCAGATTTCTGGTCGAGATTTTTTTCCACTCTCTCCGATCGCGGGGAAACTTAAGTAAAAAAGTTATTGAACGCCGGCGGTCGGCGCGGCTCGCTTCGGGAGCCGCCTGGCCTCGGCGATTCGAAAAATCTTTAATGGCTTGCCGCGCTCTGGGAGGGAGAGTAAGTAATTGAAATTTAAGGTTGGGATTTGCTAAAGCGTCGGTCGGTAACTGCTTTGTTACTGGTAAACTGAAAGTTCGCGCTGCAGTCCGTCGACGTGAGTCGCGTTTTTTTTTCCAGATTCTCTGTTACTGAAAGTGAGTGATTTAATTGCATGTAATTTTCAACGGCAACAATTTAATTAAAATTTTAAATGCGAAACTTTCGCTTTACGCTGTAACAATGAAACGTTTAATTTGCGTTTTGAAAATAGTCTCATAAAATTAAGGCAAGGCGAGTTCAACGACGTAAACATATTCTTAATGTGAAATGTAAGGTGTAAACATTTTTATTTCAATTTTAATTAATTTTAATTTTATTTTTTTTTCTTTATTTCAATCCCGTTGCATAACTAGATCAATTACTTTAAACTCGAATATAAAAATAATTATAATTAAGTTTAGACATCAATTGGTATGTACTTAAATTTTTTCCGCAACGAGGAAACCCAAATGCCGGGCTGTGCATCGATCTGGAGGCATCGCGAGGCTAAAATGCAAAAAATAAAAAACCTGCGAAACCCGCTGAGAAATTACGTTGAGTAGTGCGTCAGCTATATACAACAGACACTTTGACCACGTCAAAGGAATATAAATGACCGAATGCGTTACGAAATTGTTCGCGACATGCTAGATAATTCATCACAGTCAATTATTAAGGCAGGCAAAATTTGAATCAAGAAAAAACGTCGGATAATGAAAACCGAACATCGCCTCGGCGTCTTCCCGCGCAAATTAATCAAAGTTGACCGAAACCATCTGCCGCTCAAGTTTACATGAAGTCGTAGGCCGCGCTGATGATACACTTGGTTCGCCGTCCGCATTTACTTGACCTCTTGCCTCCTTCCTCTCTCGCTCTCTCTCGAGGCGAGTTATTAGGCTCGCGAGGCTCGAGGTTATCGATTAGAATTTCGAGGAGGAACTTTCGGCTCGGGCGCGACGACTGTACCGCGCCAGGCAAAAGCCAGGGAGAGATTGAATTTCTATTCTCAGCCAAAGGTGCAAGCCGGGACACATTGCTTTCGCAGATCGATTAGGCAGTGCTTCCTATAGGTATATATGGGCGAAGAACCTCGGCCACCTTCCGGAACGTTATTCTAACGCTGGGCGCCGGGGAAGCTCAATGAAAAGCTTACCACGCGAGAATGCCAAACCTTTGGCGTGAATCGGGCTTGTACAACGCGAAGCCTCGCCACTCAAACTCGCACTTCGTCCGACCCCCTCTCGACTGTACTCGGAATCGCTTCCGCAAGCCGGGATTTTAGGAAAGGGCCCGCAGGAGGAGTGTGAGAGACAAGCGCTAATTTTGAGGCTTCCGTTTTGTCGGCTGTTTGGGGAGAGAGGCCGCCAGGCGTTCTTTCGCGCCAAACTACCCAAGCTGTTTTATGTAGGAAAAGTTGGCGCGGGGATAATTGGCCTGGAAGGGAACTTGTTGTGACTCTAAAATAAAGCATTATTGCGCCTTCGCCGTCGATTACTAATTTTTTTTTTTTTTTCTTTTTACTTTCCTGACGAGCATTTTAGTTTTTATAAAAAGTGCGGTATTAATAATTTCTCTAAAAGAATTTTACTTTATATATGAAACCAGTTTCAATCAGTCACAGTTGAAGAGTTAACTGTCTGGATTGATAACTTTGTAGATTTTTATCAGCTGAGCTTAAAATTCATAGGAGATTTTCCGATTCAATTCAGATGTCCTTCCACGCATCAGACTTTGCGGAGTAAATTTTTCTCGATTTATGGACAAAAAGAAAGAAATCAAATTGTAGCTAACAGATCGATTCAAAGACTTAAATATTCAGTCACTTCGATTTGTGAAAATCTATTTTTTCTTATCGTGTTTTTTTTATTAAAAAAGACAATGTAATGAACTAGTTACGTTATAAATATTATTGTTACAAACGCATTTTATCGTTTTATAGAAAATTTATAATTTAATGATCAAGTGTTAATAAAATTCTTTTAGCATTACGACAGATCTGTTGAAAATTCTTTACAGAATTTGGGATATTTTAAAAAAGCATATCTTTGTTAGAATCTATTCAATTTAAAACGATGACGAAAAAATAACTGAAAAATTCTTTTTCGATGTTTCAAATGAACAACAAAAGCGAATTGGTTTAAAATGTTACTCTACAGATTCTACGTTGTAACAATGCAAACTGGAACAAACTATTCTGAAAGAGAATTGAAAACACATTACTTGAGAATATTCTTCATATTAAATTAAAATGTTATTATTATTATTTAAATAAATCTATTATTATTATTTTATTTTATGGCCAACACCGAAGTTCTGGCATTCGTTCTAGGTGTGTATTTGAGTAAAAATGATTTTAGAGTAACTGTTTGTTTTTTGCGACATGTGTCATTCCAGGATGGAAAATTTCCATAGTATGTAGATAATAAAAAATTAGAGCAAATCCCAGAAGAATAATGCTGCACCAATTCCGCACCAAACTCGTACCAATGTTTTATCATACTTGTAGTGGGGGATAGTGTCCAGAGCGGCACTACCGCTGCACTATTTTGCAGTATCAATGCGGCACCTCTGCCATATCGGTGCCACATAAAATATTTTTACACGGGATATAATTTGAATAATAATTAAGGTTTTATTAAAATAAGTAAACTTTTCAACACTATTATTGCAATCGTAGACTTTTTAAATTAATTTGCATTATCCTCGAAAAATATACTACAAAAGAGTTTCTGTTCCTTATTATATTAAAAACTGCCAGTAATTCTTTATGTCCCACTTGCATTATCCGCAGTTCGAAAATTAACTTAAAAAAGTTGTAAAATTTAAATTAGCTTTTTGTCGTCAAGAAAAACTTGTCTATAAAGTAGCAAAACTGTAGAGGAAAAAAAAAGGAACACTTAACAACATGATACTCATTTTACTCAGAGGTTTATATATGAAAACTGGTATGTTAGTCACGGAGGTAAGCTTATGAGAATAACCCATCGCTTCGAGGCTCTCTTAAAGCAAAGAACGTTGTAAAAAACTTTCTTTCAAAACATGAGGTTGAAAAATAAAAATCTTTACGAGGGTTTTCTAGATCCTCAGTAATTTGACGAAAAGGAAGCTCCAAAACTCAAACTGGTTTGAGCCTAAAACTTTCCTCCTCCCCGGTCTTTATCATTCTTTTTCCTCCTTCTATGTACGGTTCACCAACTGGCGAGAAGACGTTATCGAGAAAAGAAGTAACCAATCTCTAAACGTCAGACGATTCAAACGGCTCGAGTTGCTGACTAACGTGAACTTTCGTCGCTCGAACGAATTACCTTAATTCCTCGCGTTAGCCGCGCTTTCGGGAAGAAAAGTTTCTTGGGTTTCCCAGTCGCGCCGGGAAGAAGAATCGAAGGTTAAACTCAAAAAGAACGGGATAGCAACGCCGCTTTCGGATCAGCTGCTGGAAAACTAACGGGATAGCCTTTTGGTAATAAGCTATAAGAAACTATTTTGTTAAAAATTGTGAATTTTTTATTTCTCGCATCACTGTTTTCGAGTTCGTTAAAAGGTGAAATGTAAATTTTCAAGAATAATCTATGCAACAATAAGACAATAATAAAATTTATAAGTAACTTTTTATATTAAAACATTTTAATTATTTAGGAATAAAAAAATTTTTTAATTGTGTAAATAAATCTATTTAATTTGAGATACTCAATGATTTTCCGCTCGAGCGCATTTTTATTCTAACAATATAGTGGAAAGAAAGATTGCATTTATTATCTTTTTAAAAGACGTCAAGAGAGATTCTCAAAAGAGTTAAATTATATAAGACGGGCGACAAAAAGAGGAGAGAACAAAAAGGCGAAGCGCATCTCTGTAAAGAAGATAAAATTGGCAAACAGCGAGATAGAGAGAGACGGGCAGATTTGTTACTCGAATAAAATTGAAAGAAAAAAAAGCGGGACTTCAATCGCCGTCTGAAGTACGCCGAGGCGAGTCAAACATTTTTTAGCCGCGTGCTTTCAACCGAATTGTCCGTTTCCTTCGATTTAGCGTATAATCGTGCGAACACAAGAAGCCACTATAGACCGTTCAAAGGGAACAAACTCTAATGGCTCGAAGAAAAAGCTCCCAGGTATAAACCGTTCTTTTTCCCCCCCCCCAATCTCCTTTTAGACTCTTCTTACTTATGCACTTAATGACTCGAGCATTATTGTCTTAGAGCTTTGTAAAATTTTAAATTTCAGATTTTATGGCTGTCGGGGAGTAACTCGGCAACACTCACTTATTCCTAAGAACCCCAGAAATATCTTTTCACAAATTTATGGCCCGAGCAGCGAGAAAATTTCTGCATTCGAAAATTGTTACAGAAATTTAAACTGTACGGAATCATCGTTTTAAAGGGTTTTTTTTTTTAATAAAATAAATAATGTCATCACGCTAAATGATTAATAGCCTATATTAGGCGTTTACAAGCGGCTATAAAAAATTTATTTTTGTCGATGTTTATTGTTTGTTCTGCTCGTTGTAAGTGATGACGATACGCGTTAAATTTTGGACAAGTAAAATTTATGTAGGTGAGAAATACGTCAATAAATTAAACTGTGTAAATAAATTTTACTACCGATGGATAAGCACCGTGTAAGTAATAAATAATATTTCAAATTTTGCGACATTAAGGCATTGAAAGTTTAATTTATCTTTGACAATGTTTTAATTCTTCTTATAAAAGAGCAATTTTAAAATGAATTTTAGGTTCCCAAAATTTCTTGAAGCTTTAATTAATTTCTACGTCGGCGAATTTTTCGTTGAATACAGGAATTATTGTTAACATGTAGGTGATTCATTTTAATTAAAAATCTGACAACTTACTCACCACAATGGCTTCTGGTGAAACATATTGAAATTTATCAATCCCGTTAGACAATTATGATTTTTAGCAACAATTATATTGGTAAATGAAATTCTTGATAATTAATTGAAGATCAGACAATGTATTTTAAATAAATTCCTAGAATATTAATTTATTTATTGTTGATACAGAATTTTCTATAATTATTTTAATTTATAAATTAATTATAAAAAAATTTTAACATTTTTTTAAATTTTATGCACCAACTTTTCATTAAATTTTTTTTATTTCAACGCGTTTCTGGAATTATAACAGTACCTCTAAAGGAATTCAATATTTTCAAAACTTTACCCATTTATTTTCTATGTAAGGCAACAAACAGATACTACTTAAAGAATTATCAATCTCTGTTTAATAAGACTCGATTTTCAAGCCAATTTCTAAGTATAATAAGCCCTCCACCTCCGACCTTTCTTTCGTACTAAAACTTCCCTTAAAAAAAAAAAAAAAAAAAAGGGGAACGATCTTAGGCAACGTAAATACAGTTCCCCTGTGTCTCTTCGTTCGTTCTTGTCCTGCAAGGCCTTCGACCTAAGCGGGACACGGGCCACTATCCCCTGAGTGAGGTACGATATCAAAACACCGTTTATCTCTCACTTGTATCCCGAGTGAAGAGGGAAAAAAGCAGGAGGTTTGCTGGTTCGTTGACCCTGCAAGGAAGTTTGAATGAAGACGGAGAATGAAGAGCTTGGAGATAATTCCTGCATAGTTAATGGCTCAGTTTAAAGTTAAAGTTTCAGAGACAATTAAGTTATTGAATATATCTGCCTCTAAAAGCGATGACGTAGAAAATTTGTAAAGATACATTTTTTAGCGAAGATCGCAAGAGAAGCAAATTTATGCTAAGTTCTAAAGTAAAAAATGAAATTGGTTTATACATAAACTGCATTAAAACTTTGAGAACTGTTACCGCAGTCGTAGAGATTCATTTCCGAGTTTTCGAGTGTGGAGTAGCAGTGTATTTCGGTGAACCATTTATAACTGCGACAATAAATAGCTTATAAACATTTACTATTTCCTTTACTTACTGTTGACATAATCTCTGTAGCGCCTGAAAATATGTTTCAAACAGTATTGCAAATGTTTAAACTGCACGTTTGATTTAATAAAAGCTCGTGTTTGTCTAATTAACTTTGAATAAATAAATCGCATAAATTTATTTAAACAGCACAGTAATTTGAACAGCCCGCTTCAATCGGAGATAATTCCTTCATTTTTAGAATGAGACTTTGTAGCAAATTTTACTATCACGCGTGATAAATGATGCCGGAAGAGATAAGGGGAACTAACGCCTAGAAAAGTTCGGAAAAAAGTAAAACGATAAATTATAGAGAAGAAAAAGAAGGAGAGAGAGAGAGAGAAAGAGTGGACAGAGGGAATCGATCGAAAAACGGGTGAGCAGAGATTGAGAACCGCGACGTCGTTTCGAATTCAAGGGAGAAGCTGGCCCCCGAGGCGAGGCGGCCCCAGTTATTCAGACGCCATCCCAAATGTGAGCTCGTGTGCCAAAGAATGATGCATATATGTGTTCGCAAAGATACCGATCGTCGAGAAATCCTTCGCTGTTTCGTGCTTTCGTGCGCAAAGAAACCAAGGGTATGAATAAACACGCCCAGAGTGAGAGAGTGAGAGAGAGAGAGAGAGGGAGCTTTCTCGCGCGCGACTTATTTGAACTGGCGCACACCGCTCCGAGGAGATATTTTTCTTCTTACATTGGACTCAGCTGCCGGAGTTTTTCGTCGGTTGAGATTTTCGAAACATGAGATTTCGCCTCATTTTTCATGCCCGCTGAATAAAAAAAAAACAAAAAAAAAAAAAAAGACGAGCTCTCGCTTACCGAGATAACGAATCACTTTGAAAAAAAAACTCGCTCGACTTGTTAATACAAAAAGCTCGGCTTAAAAGCATTTTTATCGCGGAATTGCATCTGCTTTCAAAAAATGGACACATTTCGAATATAAATCATCGGCGCGCAAGCTTTATATAATCCCTAAAACGGTATATCGGGATCATTTGTTAAAAGTGATTCAGCGTCAGCGCTTTGCGGCTTACATATCGAAGCTCATTATAACTTCGGCGTAGGCCTTGTTGCTTTGGTTCAGGGCAATAACAGCATAAACTGCGATACCATTATAGAAGGTCTAATTCGGATTTGCTGGTCCCTGGAATATCATTGTGGCCGCGGTATGCTACAAACGTTAATATAACACCGAGTACAGAGGCTAATGATCGGCTAAGCTTTACATATGCGCGTCTCTGTATTCCATTTCGCGGGGTGTGTTCGCGCTAATTTTATTTTATTATATTTCAAACATTACGTTTTCTTCTTTTACGCGCCTCATTTATTTCGGACGAACGAATTGCGAGGGCGTCATCGTGAAAGTGGAAATTATTAATAATGCATTTTATTGGATTTCGCGTTAAATTTCGAGCATAAAACGTGATTGGCGAAACAAATGTTCAGAAATTTCGGGAGGCTTATTAAAATTTTTACGCACTTATTATCTCACTTTTATTTATCTTGGATCAATTAAGTGCATTTTCGATATCCTTCGATGCTCAATATAAGGATTAAGCTTAAGTGCACCGTTTTGCGAAAAGTTCACGTAAGGCGCGTCAAATAAATATCAATATACGAAAGTCATATCTCGCGTACTTCCGCGTATGACTTTTATACCGCACAAAGGAAGATTCATGAAAATAAGAATATTATAAAAAGAATTCTGATACGTGACTCGACGTAGGTAAAAGTAACGGCTTTGCGGGAAATTCCGAGCTTGCATTTTACGAGCTCAAAGTGGAAAAAGTGGTGCCCTTGCTGTTCCTGCGTCGCTGCTTTCCTGCGAGCGCGAGAACGCGCCTTTGCGCCTTGTGCAACGTCAAATGTGTGGCCAACTTTTTGAAAACCAGTCCCTGACTATGAGATATTGCGATGTAGCCCTCAAAAACGCTTTCTTTGAATTAAGAAAATGAAGCTGCTACTTGATAAGGCAAGCAAATTAGCTACTGAAGCATTTTAATCAAGGTAATAGATCATTTTTTGCTCTTTAAAACGAGATTAATAAATAAAAAAACAATTGTCTGCGTGTATAATTATGATGATAAATGATGATAAATAAGTAAAAACAAATACACGATAATAACGAAAAACCTGTAAAACCTCAGTGAAATATTATCAATGAAGTATCAATTTGCCCCTAACGTATCAAATTACCGACGACAGTATCTGACCGCGACAAAAGTAGATACACACCGGCTTCGGTTGGTCGTGTCGCATACCGTAAAGAGCGATTATGCGTCGCCGTAGAGAACCAAAAAGTAATGAGAGTAACAGAGACTGCGAGTCATAGCAGGAGAGAAATTCGCCCAAAAACGAAAAGATTTACGAAGTCAAAAACGATCCCCAATTAATCATTTTCCGAATTTTTTCGTATATAAATTTATTAACCTGCGCGCGAGATTAAAAAATTAACCCGAAACCCGAACGGAGTTTAAAATAACCGCTGTCAAACGTACACAAAGCTGCCGAGAGAAAAGATTTAAATGAGCCGCGAGGAGGAAAATAGACACGACACCAACATAAGCTCGCGCGCTGCAACATCGGTAAATCCACGGTAGAGAAGGGAGAGTAGTTCGCGCGGGCGAACGGGGTCGGGTGGAGGGCGCGGGGGTGAAGTGGCCGACGTAGGGCTTAAAAATATGATTTTAATACCACTGGCTCGGCGGGCTCTGCCGTATATCATGCTTTTGTCCGCCTACTATTGTCTCTCCGTTGGCCGGCGCCCTCAAAGCCCTCCATCCCTTCCTTTTTTAGCGGCCTCCCTTGTTACCAGCGGAGCGACGTTGCAACGCTTCTCCGCTCCTCGTTTCGACTATCTCCGTCGCTCTCTTTGTGCGACTGTCTCGCTCCGACGTAGACGCACGCGCCGCTAACTAGAAAGAGAGAGAGAGAGTGAGAGGAGGAGGGAGGGGGCGAAGATTGAAATGCTCGTAATTGAAAAATTCGCGCCCGTTGCTCGAGTCGCGTATATTTATATTGTCGGCGGGGGCGCTGGATTTCGCTGGGCTGAAATTAATTGCTGGACGGAAACTGTGACAAGGCCCGTGGCGCACACCGGTGGAACCCCGATGCTTCGCTGGGCTTTCGACGTAGCCGCTCGCCGATGTGCGCCGACGTCGGGGAGAATGTCTCGCGCGTCAGTGCCGCGCGGGAGAGTCGCGCCAACCCGAGGGCCGATTCGTTATTTATGATCCGTTAGTTTTTTCAATGCTTATGCGGACGGCTGCGCGCGAAGAATGGGACGAGTTAGATCGAGCGAGCGATGGCCAAGCGCGAGCTAAACTTACTAGAAATTGATGAAATCGATGCGCTGGGCGAACGAATGTTTTTAAAACGCGCGGGACATTTTTTTTAAACAATCTGAAACAAATGACGAAAAATATAACGTTCGAATGAAGTTTCGAGAATAGCAGGCAAAAGCGGGCAATCAATTTGTTTTTAAAGCACGTGTTTTTCACAGGACTTTTTTTCAAGGAAGCAATAACAGTTATAACTATCCTGTTTGCTTTCATTTATATCCTCGATTAAAAAGCTGCAGCTTTTTATTTATTTCCAAAAATATATAAATTTTATTCTTTTAATTCTTTAATCAAATATTAGGAAACATTTTTCATAAAAATACGGCACTGTGTGCAAATCGAGCGGATAAAATATATATATTTACTTTAACTAACGGTATCTATCTCTAAACTTAAATAAACAAATCTTATAAAATTGAGTTCGCATGAAAAATAATCCAATTATTTCGTCAAGCTTTTGATTTAAAAGGAAAAAGAAAACAAAAAATAAGCTCAAGAATGAATTAAATTGTTTTTCAAAGTTTAAATCGTTACGATTTTGTAATCTTCTATCGCAAAATTCTTTTTTCCAATTTTTAATCGACGTTAAATCAGGTTTAAAATGCTTAATTAATACGGTAAAATATTCACGAGAGAGAACGCGCTCGCAGTAATAGCTAAAATGGAGTAGCAACATTGGCAGCCCAACAAAAGTCTGCTTTTCAATCTCTGATACATCAACAAGTAAACGAAGAAAACGGCAGGGAGTGCACGAACAAATTTCCCCAATCGCAAATTATTTGAAAATCAAAGCGAGGGCTGAAGCTCGAAAATACGCGGAAGAGAAACCTATTAGGAAAGTAGTGGCTGGATTTAACGTATCACGGTTAGATGAGAAATGCTTCTAGGAAACTCGAACCAGCGTGTAGTGGAACTGTATTTCCTTTAGCTTGTAACAGCGTATAAATATAGCATGTTGTTTTGAATAGGCGAGTGCCCCATGGTTCGCGAAAAAGGTTTCCCTCGTCGATGCCATCGGCTCTTTGTGTCGCACAAATTGCTAAGCGATCGTTAAATAATAATTATATCGTGTAGATTTTAATTAAGATTTAGAGATTTTTTTATAGATTTATATATTGTACGCAACTTTACCTCACATTAATGTTAATGAATTATTATTTCATAATTACGCTTTCTTTCATTCATTATTTTTTGTGCTTGTGAAATTTTTCTTTTTTCATGACGCTGGAAGTGAAACGTGCGTTATTAACATAAATGTTAAACAAACATTACAAAATTAATTTTTTCTTTACCACTATTTAAAGAAGTAGGTCAATTACTGCAGTAAAATTTTGAAATGTGGCACGTACTTAACATTCAAAAGAGTTTACGCAACAGAAAACTTCTTGCTTCCAACTTTTTGAGTAAGTACAAAGTCAATTTCTTTTCTTTCAAATTGAAGACGATAATACAAATTAGCCTTTATTTCTAGGAAAATAAAAATAATTTTATAATCTTCCAGAGAAAAAAGGAATATTTATGATCAATCATTATTTTCGATTGAAATTAAACTTCTTGATTTATGCGTAGTTTAATAATTGAAAAACAGATAAATGTAAGTGATATTTCACTAAAACAAAAGCAACTTTTTAATTTCGAAATAATATGCAATTTATCGAAAATAATATGGCACCCGGCATGTTCGCGTACCTACATAAAATCCCTGTTTGTGACGTATATTGTAGTTTCAAGAGGCATATACGCGGGGTCTCACAATAGAAAACGACTGATCGAGGATAAAGGTGGGAAGGGAGCAGTCGTGAAAGAGAAAGAGACAGAGAAAAGGGAATCGACACTATTATGGCCGGATTCCCACAAAAGAATCGCTGGACCGAGATGGCGGGTAATTTGTTAATTTCATTGTAATGGGGCCCTCTCCGACGTATTATACTGCCGGCTCTTTTATGCGCCGCACACCCAGATTTTCCATACCTACAAGCGAATAAATAATTTCGCCCGACCGAATTTAATGCCTACGTGCGTTTCGGCACGGCCGACCATATATATATATATATATATACGTATATACAGCCGTGAGATATCGGTCGATCGGTCCGACTATATCCGCGCCCATTCTACTTGCGGCTCTCCTCTTCACGAGCATCTCATCGTAAAAACTGAGCAGGAGAGTTTGGAAAAATTAAACGTGTCAGAAAGAAGGCGCGCGCGCGCGCAGCTGCAAGATCTATAGAGCTCGCAGCGGAAAAAGAGGAAGGGAGAGAGAGAGAGAGAGCAAGAGGGGGCGATGCTCAGGCATCGAAAAATTGCTTGCACGTCGAGACCAAATCAGTCAGACTCAAGGGAGGAAGCATCGGAGAAAATTGAATGCTCTCGAAATTAATCGACCTAATGACGCTTCGCTGGCTCCATTTCCATAAAACTCGAAACTCTCTTTTCGAATTAATATGTTGCAGATACTCCCCCGCTTACTCTCGAAACCTTGTTCAAATATGAAACGCAGTTATAAGGCCATTAAAACAGCAGGTATAGCGAAAAAAAATCAATAGCCGCCCATCATAACGGGAGGCAAAGAGTTAGCAATTTTTCCTGAATCTTTTTTAGATTATTTTTCGGACCCTCGTGAAAAATGCTTTCGCAATCGAATATACGGCTTGTTACAAGAATAGCATACTAATAAAATTAACTGATTAATTTATGATCCAATGTAAACGTAGTTGATTAACCTACTTATAAGTATCTAAAAGAAACTTTTTTTATAAATTTAAATTTAAAAACTTTATTTTCGCTGTAAACACTAAATAAGCTCTCCGAATCGACAATGGCAAATAAAATCACCGCATTCCCTAATTTTTATCTTAAAGCTCAACGCACCGATTTAACCATTCCCGAGTGCCTAAGAAATATATGGACAGCCAGCCTCTTTGCTTTTCAGCCGTGAAATGGAATTATTTATAGCGACAATTAACAAACGCCTCCCACCTTCTCGATCCCTCACACCCGGGCCGCCCGAGCTCTTCTCTTCCCCATCATGACTCGGCGAGTAAGAGGCCCTACGCTCGCGCCCGAGTTCGACGAAACTATTCATCAGAGAAGCCGCAGTTGCGTCTTCTCTCTCGGCCGCCTTGGCGAAAGTGTGTTATCTACCCCTTCTCTCTCTCTCTCTCTCTCTCTCTCCTAGCAGCCGCGATCATAGTCTCTCGCCATATAATTAATTAACAAGCCGCGCGACG
Organism: Ormyrus pomaceus; assembly: GCA_900474385.1. NCBI lineage: Eukaryota > Metazoa > Arthropoda > Insecta > Hymenoptera > Ormyridae > Ormyrus > Ormyrus pomaceus. The sequence continues at coordinate 3,546 of UCOM01003117.1, read as the reverse complement.
TCGACCCTAATGCGCGCGCCTTAGAAAGTGTGCCAAGTTTGCATTAAGCGATTTTCGCCATGAAATCCAGTCTTTTATGAATAATAAATACGAGGAGCCTCCAGTGCCACGGGGATTCAATCTGGATTCGACGCTGCTCCGCGGCCCCTCTCCGGTCTATTCTTTTTTTTTTACCCTTAGTTTACCTGGGGTGGAACTTGATTTTTTTATCTCCTTCCTTTGTAGGCAGAGGGAGACCGAGATTATTTCGGATGGCTTAATGCACAAAAAAGCACCAAGACGAGAGGAAATCGTATTGCGGAAAATGAGTAATGAATATTATAAATGGTATTGACCTCTTTCCGCTGAATGACTTTAATAATTGATTCTTATTATCAAGAGTCTTAAAGTGGAATTCTAGGTATAGTATACAGGAATTAATTAATTTTTTCATAACGTTATTTTATAAACTTGTGTACCTCATTCCAGGAAGCAATTATTTACGTTTTCTAGGTAATTTCTTTTTTAATTATAAAAGAAGAAAGCCAGTACAAGATGCACAAAAAATTTTAATTTAATGGCATCTTACCAGTAACTCAATTTCATCGGTCAAGTCAATGGAGAATGAATATACCAATTCAAACAACAAATAAAAATTATTTTATATATATTTATATTTTAAAATTGTTATAATTTATATCAAAGTACACGTATTCTCTCATTTTATTAAACATTACTTCAGAAAAATTCAACATATTTTAATTTTACTATTTAATATGTGGTTACTTAAAAGTTATTTATAAAATAACTATACTGAAGGATGAAATACTCTTAATCAGTTAATCCTTTATTAGTCTTAATAAATTTAAATTAATAATTGATATAAACCTATTAAAGTTTATCAAAAAATCCTTATGTATCTCCTTTAGTATAGATTAGAGTAATTTTTGCTTGTAACATTAAATTTCAGCATCACATTTTTCTCAGTGTTTATACACAGTTTCACTTGTAAAGTTATAAAGAGCTCCGGAAAGTATTATTAATAATGTCCCATAATCTCTTACCCTTTTCTCGCTCATTTCTTCCTCTCATTCTCCTGAACGGTGTGACGACTGGGTCCCCCAGAAAAAAAAACTTACAAAAGTCACTCGAGAGAAAGAAAGTGGCGAAGCTCTTCAAAAGCAGTCACAGTTCGCGCGCTCTGTATTTATCTTGAAGCTTTGATAAATTTTTTCCTCTTTCTTTTCTCGCATCATCCATTTCGTCTGAAATCGAGCGACAAGTGAAGTGAGAAGGCAAGAAAAGCTACAGAAATCCGTATAGGACAGGAAAGAATTGAAAATGGAAAAATTGTTTTTATATTTTTCCGCTTATTACTAACCGGATTATTTTATGGAAATGTTTGAACAATATAGGATGTTTGAGCCGTTAAGCTCATACTATTTATTTAGGCGAAATTTCGATGAATACCAATCGCGCCAAAGGCGCTTTTAGATTTTTTTTTTACAGATTTGGAAGATTTTGTTTCATACGGGAAAATTCATAAATATTCTCTTGTTTGAGAAGGTAGCAAAAGTTTGAATAAACAAGTTATGAAAAATTTAGCACAGTTCTCTGACGAATAAGATCAAAGCTGAATGAAAGCAGAAAAATATTTAAAAAAAACTTTACTCTGCAAACTATCGACATATGTGCTTTTTAAATTCTAAATTTGATGTAGAACGTCGTGTGTATCTATGCACTTAATTTTACTAAAAAAGCTCTTCCGATACCCGCGATCTTTTCAGATAATATTTCACTTTATTAAATGAAAGTTTTCAAACATTTAATCCTTTTACAACATTAACAATAAAGAAATATTCTTTACGTCGCTGTCATGATTCAAGTTTTAACGGATGAAATGGGTCGATTTACTCGCAGAATAAATGTGCTATATATTTATTGCAAAAATTGTAAAATCATAACTTGGTGCTGAATTCCACCTCCGACTGCAGAAAAATTTATAATCTCCATTTTAAAAACGTTCGTGTTCACTTAACAATTTCACTGTTTTCTGCAGTATTGATTTTCTATAAAGTTTTAAATATTTTCAGCCATTTTTAACTTTTTAATTAAACTACCATGAAGTTATTTACACCGAACTTTATTACTTTATTACAAAGTAACAAGAATCAAGTTAACTGTGTACTTTCATTAATTAAAACTCGATATTACCCCTATACATGTTTATGATTTCAGCGATATGAAATTTTTACACGTGCGAAAAAACTGATTCATCTGAAACAGTCGATCAATTTCTACGCTCATTATTATTCGGTGGCTGGTCATTTATGTTGCTTCGACAAAAATAACAGCCCAGTATAGCTTAATAAAAATAGCTGAAATTAAAATTGACTCCTAAAATGCTTATTCATACGTTGATGCAGATTAAAGGCAAAATTTTTTACATTCTGATTTTTTCTCCTGTGTATTTATATATATCCTCCTCCTGTATATTTATATATCTGTTACCTTTTCACCGTGTCAACTTTTTGCCACCATTTCTAAATATTAAAAATATATTAAGCTAATTAAGTCAGTAAATTAAACTCGTCTACGTCGCTTTAATTATTTCATGTTATCTTTTAAATGAAACTTAGCTTTCGATTGTGTCTTCTACTTTGCTCTATGCACCAGAGAAACTTTTAACAAACACGTTCATTAAAATCATTTCGTATGAGACTCACTTCCTTTGCAGGCACACGACTGAAATCTGCTTATCGGACGAAAATATATTGTAAATTGGAACGGAAATAAATTCAAACTTTTCGGGATAAAAGCATTGGAAGAGTTGCTTTGCGCTTTTTTTATGCTATACCGATAATAAGCGCACTGCAAAAGCTCCGAGTGTCGGCTTTGCACTTTTGATTCGCGCGCAATACTCAGTCACTGAGCAGGAAAAAAAAACTAATCACCAATGGTTTTTCTGGGACAAACGCGAGAGCAAGAGAGAGAGAGAGAGAGAGCGGCGTCATAAAGGGCGACAAACGGAGACGCGTATATAAAGTCGGAAAAAGAAGCACACGAAGAGGCGAACGGATAAACATGCACTGAATCGTACGCGTCCTTGCAGCTCTCTTGCAGTGCTTCTCTCTCTCTCTCTTTTGCTAACTCATTTCTAACTGGCAAAAGGAGAAACGGCCGCGTGGCATTCCTTTTTTCGCGGGCGACGTCAGTGAGATCATGTGTACTTCGTGTATGTAACGGGATGATCAAAGCGATACACGGCGGCAGCGGCAGAAGTATAGGTACCGGGCAACCCTTCGCTCACATATATTTTCCGCGTGAAATTTCGCCTCCTTCTTCGCCACTTTTTTTTTTGAAAGCTCTCTCGCTTTCCTCCTTGTTTGCGTTTCCTCCTCTTTTTTTCGGCGCCTCGCAGCATCATAACCCGTGTATCCTCTCTCTCGCTCTGTTTATCTTACCTCTCGCCGTCGCTCCCGAGACCCTCCTCTCCCGAGCGCCGGGGCCATTTTTATGTTTTTACAAAGCTTTGTCATCCTTCTGCTTTATCGTGTCCCCCCCCCC
>UCOM01003116.1:0-20128 GCA_900474385.1 Ormyrus pomaceus | reverse complement strand
TGAATTCCAATTATCTCTAAATTCCCGACACTTAAAATAATTATTTTTTCGATCTTTCTGTATATTTTTATATGTTCTTTCTCGTGAAACAACTTTAGTACGTTTCCCTTTACAGGCAAAATTCCTATGTACCGTTGGGAAGGTCCTAACGTGACGGCGCGGTAAAAATTAGGGTAACGTGATGAATTTCGATGCAAAAACTGATAAAATTTGATTTCACGTGCAATTAAAAATTATAAAATACGATTGAGAAGTCAAATACGATTTTATTGTCCCGAGTTTACCGTCATTTTCGTGGTAATTTTTTAATAGAAAATTTGGTCTGTGTTCAAGTTTTTGTAAAATAATAACAATTCAATGTTTATTGCAATGTTTATTAAGATAAGAGGGTTTGGATAACTAAGGTTTAAATTTTGTTTCAATAATAACTTTTTTTCAGTTAATATTTTAATAACTTAAGTATTTTTTTCAAAAGGTTCTAAATAAATTTTACAACTCTTTAAACATTCTAAAATAAGTTTGAAAGTGCAGTAAGAAACTTTTTTACATTCTAAAATATTCTCTTTAGACGTTCTAAGACTTTTTTATATTCTAAAAAATTCTCTTTAAACATTGCTAAGTAGGATTGGAAGTGTAGTAAGAGACGTTTTAAAATCATTATTTATTTCAACATTTTAAATACGCACCAATGAATTAATCAAAGTTCATTTCAAACAAAAATTAATGACTAAATCGTTATCGAGTAACTGCTTTTAAACCAGTTATATTGCACCAACTTACTAATAAGTTCTCCTCGCGCCGCGCAGCACGAAAAATAATCACAAACGCCCCTCGAAACACAGAAATTTATTTATGGAAACTTCGGTAATGAGTATCTTCCCCCTCCGCATAAACTTCCTAACGAATAAATTCACCCCCCGAACGACAGTCGGCATTGATTAAAACTTAGTTCAAAGACAAAACAGTCGAAGACGCGAACAATGTATACACATTTCCCAAACACTCGTCGCGCGTCGAAACTTCACCCCTCTCGGCTTCCGCAGAATTTTCCCTGCAGCCGATAACACCTCGAACTCGATACAGACACACACCTTTGCCCGCGGCGACGAATCTCAGTTCGAGACACACGGCACGCCTTCCATCTCCTTTCTAAGCCGCGCGCCGCGAGAGAAGGTCTAATTAGCGGCGCGACCGATTAAGCCATTAATTAACTTGATTCGGCCGCGGAAAACGAGGCGAGAAACGGTTATTTGATCAACACCGCGAGGACTCCGCGAAATTTTAATTGCTCTCTCCCTCTGCTTCTCGGTGATCGTTCGATCGGCGGCTGATTATTTTTCAGACGAATTGTTATATAAACCGGGAGAGACGACGGAGAGCAGTCTTTGGGCGAAGCTTAGTTCGAGTAAACTGTAGCTAACTGCTTCGACTAATACTCGTCGGCAAGTATGATGAAAGCAGTTTTTTTTTTCCTCGACCGTTGCAATTAATTCCAGTTGGACGCGATAAAATGAAAAAAGTTTTTCGTTACACGAGAGAAAAAACTTTTTACACGCCCGAAACGGGAGAAAAAGTAACGCGGCCCGCATGAATAAACATAAGCAGACGTCGAACGGTATATACACTGCAGAAAACTACTTACATTTTCCCTCGAAGAAGAAAAACAGGCTACAGTTTCGTTACAGCCGAGGTAAGAGCAATCGAACAAAGGCTCTCAAAGAAAACTCTTACACGATCGACCTACATCCGAACACGGCGGCGGGAGCTTCAAAATTCGACGGAACGAAGGAGAGAGAGAGAGAGAGAGAGAGAGAGAGACCCTTTTCTCCTTTCACCTCCTCGTCCCCGACGGTATATACATACATATAAATTCGTTCGACACGCGACTTTCACTCGGCTCGCGCGCGCTTTCAATCGTAAAAGAATTCATTCGAGGAAGTGACGCGCAGAGGAGCGAGAGAGCGTTGAGTAATCGCCGTAATTTTGATCGAGAACCGAGGAGAAGGGCGAAGTTTATTGGCTTCGCGGCCTTCGTACGTATACATAATGAGCGAGGAGCTTCGGGGTTATTCTCTCTGTTTGCTCGTTTTCGTTTCATTTTCCGATACGCCCGCGGTATTTTTGTTTGTCTTCGATAATGGCGGCGTTGCTTTCGAAAAGTTGATGTATCAATAGAGAAGTTGGGTTGGTACGTTAGAAGTTGATGCAATTATACTGGGACGACGGAGAATTTAAGTGGATTGAATTCGTAACTTTTACTTTAGTTATGAATGTTTATTAAATTATGCGATTTTATTGAATGATAGGAAAGAATGTAAATGAATAAAAACGTAAAAAGAAAATAATTCCAAATATCCGCAAAAATATATCAATGTACAATTAAAAGAAAACATTTATTTTTAAAAACTAGTAATTTTAATATAAGAAAAAATAAAATCACAATATATATTTTATATAAATGTTTTTATTTGTAAACTAGCTACACTACTAATATCAATTATTTATAAAAACGTAGAAAAAAGCGGCTCTGAAAATAATAACTTGTGAACTGGTGCAATCTGCATGCGCGGATCTTGTGGATCAATCGAGATATCGATATTTAAATTTGGTTTGGGTAAAGTGAATACACAGCAGGGTAAAAATTGTGCTAACGATTGTGTACTTTTTACTTAAAATCATACGAATTTGCATTAGAATAAAATTTTACCACAGGAGCACGATAAAATTTGATAAAATTTTATATTACAAACAATTAAAAATTCAAATGCGACAATCTCGCCCCGAGATCACCGTCATTTTCACGGTAATTGTTAATAGAAAATTTTGCCTGTGAAACTTTTACTTTATTTATAAATGTTTATTAAATTATGCGATTTTACCGAACGATAGCAAAGAGTACGAATAAAAGCGTAAAAAGAAAATAATTCCAAACACCCGCAAAAGTATCGAGGTACAATTAAAAGAAAACATTTTTATTGCACGCCTACGATATACGAAACTTCGATGTCGTGCTTTTATTTTTGGACCTCGCCTTGATACGTAACATGAAAACCGTAAAAAAAAAAAAGAAAAAAAAGAAACTGGAGGAGAAAGGGAAGCGTGCAAGGATAAAGAAATTCCTTTTTTTTTCTCTCTGCCAAGTCGCGCACCAGCATTGTATTCCGTATCTCGTTGCGGAGCACTTTTTCCGCGAAATTATTCATGTACGTTCTTTGCAAACGTTTTTTCTTTTTTTAAAAGGCTGTCTGCCAAATTCGAGTAAATATTTAACGCTCCGTTGTGCGGTGATTTATTCTTCTCACGAGAATCTAATTTGCATTTGTATACACCGACTCTTTTGGCCAAAATACTATTATTGTCCTTTCGCTGTAAATATTACCATAATTGCTGCATTTTTACTCAGAAACCAGTATAATGCATCATTTTTAGTTGGGTAAATTTTGAGAAATATTGCAATTTTTTAAGATTTCTGAAGGATCTATCAGTGACAAATTTTTTTTTTAATACCACTACTTTACTAAAGCAATGACTCTTTGTCTGCAATTACACTTTATTTACATCTATAGATACACGATTATGCAATATTTTATCATTGTATAAATGCTTTACCCGCTTTACCATTTTATCTCTATTTATTGATTATTAAAAATATCTTACAACAGTCCCTCTCGTTCCATCAATGCAACAATCGACAGCACATTTATCAGCCATCATCAGAATCTTACAAATTCCCTCGTACGAGCCCTCGAAATTATTCGTTCTCTAACCTCCTCCCGTAACGTCGCCCGAAATATATCTCCATTACCTCACGACCCGTCGATAACACGCACAACCCCCCAAGAACGAGTCGCAATCTGCTCTCCCCCGCGATCCCCGTCGTGTTTACAAGCCCTCGCACATCGGCAAATAATTGAAAGCTCGTCCGAAAAGGGATATCGTGCCGAGCCGCCGTAACCCCCGAACAACGAACGCCCGTCGAAGACGGTGTCGCGTGTCCCCTTTGAAAAAACGTCTCTATCCCCGCTGCTCTCCCTCCTTCGGCGAGCGTGCACAACATAGGTGCACGTACGTCGAAATCCACGCGAGCGTGGCAGCTTCGACTTCGCGCTTCCTTATCTGCCGGGTGGACTGGGTTCTACTTTCGGAAAAGAAAAAAACGCGCTCTCGCCTCGCGTAATTAATGGTAAATTATACAACAAAACGGATAAGGGCGACCTTAAGGCGGCGAGCTGCGATCGATTTTTTCAGGTTCAGGTAATTGGGGAATCGCATGATAACGGGGCGCGGGCTTCCCCCCCCCCCCTCCTCTCTTCCCGAGAGCTATAAGCATCTACATAGATAAATCTGCGCGAGAGAGGGATATCGATCGAGAGAGCGGCGTGTGCCGGACGGCGAAGCTATAATTAATTTAGGCGCAACGGGTACTGCTTATGCGCGCGACCTTGGAAATTTATCGATTCGGGGGGGGGGGGGGGATGATTTTGCGGGATCAATTTTTTTCTAGGGGTTCGCCCCCGGCCGCTCTCTGTGTGAAATCGCGGAGCTGCTCTTGAAAGTTTTCGGAGCTATACGAGGGAACGGCGGAGGGAAGGTGCATTTAAAGTTCGAAAGTTCTATTTTCGGCCCTCTTTGACGACGAAATTAACACTCCTCGCGCGTCGCTCGTCTCGCTTTATTGTAATGGCGCGCGAAGCGAAATCAGTGATCTTTCGCTTTCGATCCTAGCTGATTTTTGAGCGGCTTGTAAGTCAAAAAACTGCGGATCGTTGGGTTCCAGCGAAGTTTTGGAAAATCGTTTCTCGATGCAGTCGAAAGACCGAACGTCAGAGTCGTAAAGTGGTTTTCTTCCCGAGGATCCCGACGCTTTATTTCAATTGGAAAACTTGTAAAATCCAGTTTGCGGGCGGGGGGATATCTCGTAAACCGCGCGCTCCATTAATAATTCATAAAACGCGGCGTTTACTTCCCTGAAATCGCGCGATAAATTCAAAATACACGGCTCCTCGATATAAAAGCACATAACCGAATAAGCAAAGCGTACAGCGTCGCTTTGTAAACCAGCTCTCTCTCTCTCTTTCGCGGACGTTCGCCCAGTAGAAACATTCCGCTCCGGACGGACGCGCTTCTCCGCTTAATGCGCAAGTACCATATAGCCGACTTAACGACCGACTTTTTTTGCCCCCCCTTCCCCTCGGCAAAGAAAAACGCTAATACCGCGTCTATATTTACATTCGTCATTATTCGCGAGGAGTTGGATGTTTATCCGCCGGCGGGAAAACATCGCAGGAAGAAAGCGGCACGACGCAGTTATAAAGCTTTTACGGGGCTCGTAAATCGCGCGAATTTTCAATTCCGATCGGGGCAGTAAAGCGCTCTGCGCTTTTATTGTGCCGTCGCGCATATAACTTTGCATTTTAAAAGGGGGGGGGGAGGGGAGGGGAAAGTAGCGACCTTTGTCTCGTTTAGCCTCGGGAAGCGGAGCCTAGTTTTTAGAGCCGGTTATGTAAACAATGCGACGACGACGACGACGAGTTTTTTTTTTATCGCGATTCGACGATGATCTTTTCAGAGGTTTGAGTTGAGGTTAGTTGGGGTTACTCTATGCTATATCGAGTTGTGATTAGTTGTTTTTTACGAAGGCAATTCAATGTTGACTAATCGGTGGGCGAAAAAATGCTAGCGATACAAAAGCCGATGGATTCTTTTATAACGAAATTATTAGTGTATATTAGCAATATTAAATAATTATGTTATTTTTATCTTTTCGCATTTTATAAATATAACTTATTTTTAAAACTTTTCGCGTGCAATTGAAATTACATATTTGTGTGTTTTTGGTGATTTGATTACTTCCCAAATGAGGTTTGAGACGAGGCTTTTAGAAGCTTTTTGAAAGGCGCTGAAAATACGAACGGGAATTTGATATAATATGATGTATTGATAATTTATGGTAATTAAAGTGCTTTTGAAAGAGTATCAATCTGGGTTAAAATACATATTGAACTTCTTTCAGTGAGATTAATGGCGCTGATAAGTCGAGATTACAAAATTCAATGTTCGAACGCTAAACTCTTCGACGCTGATTTCGAATCACAAGAGGAATTTTTAATTTAAATTCATTAATAATTTTAGTTTCAAATGCAACATATTTTAATTAAATAATAAAGTGTATTACGTAAAAGTCATTTGCATTCAAAACATTAGTTAACTCTGACTAAAAATGAAAAACTACAAACAATGATATTCTTTGCGGTACTTTACGTTTGCGGTCCAAGTGTCGATGATTTACTTGCCCTATACATTTAAAAAGAAAAAATGCTTCTATCCTCCTCTCTCTCTGAAGCATCAGTCATAAAGAAAAAGCTGCCGCTCCAGCCCCGCGGGCAGTTGGTATCGCATCTCCCTGCAATCGCAGCTCCGTCAAAAAAAAAAAAAAGAAAAAAACGTTCCCGCAACAAATCGCGCTCCTCCCTCCCTCCCCCTCCCCGTCGGCGATAAATTAGCCCGAGATAAAGACACTTCCGAAGCAGGGAAAGTAACCCGTCGCGATTATCAGATAATTCCGGGGCGCTTTGGAAATTTTCGGCACGTTCCGGAGAGAGAGAGAGAGAGAGAGAGAGAGAGAGAGAGAGCGAAGGCGGAAGGAAAACTCGGGTACAGATTTTTATCGGGCCGATCGATTGCTTTCTCCGAGCTGGCAGCAATGAAAATGTTGAGCTTAGGCTCTTTGCTCTCGCCTTGGGCTTTAAAGAGTTTTTATGCGAGCCTCGGCTGCTTTGGGGCGAAAGGCTCGAATGGAAATGGGGAGGGAGGAGATATTGTGGTGCGTTTCTTTTTTTGGGGAGGAAGTGCGGGGGATACTTTTGCTTTATGTCTGGATTAATAAGCGTACGGTTATGTTAATGGAATGATTGTGTATTTGAAAAATTTGGCATTGAAGGAATATTTATACGAGAGTTTGATTTGCGTTATTTCGTAAATTTTAGCTGTTTAATCTACTTTATGCAAAATTATTTTCGCTCAAAATTTTGTTCATGTAAATGAACGTACATGAATTATGCATGCATGTACATAAAATAAAGGTTGAAGAACGTGTACTCGAAAATCAATTAATCAAACGTACTTGAAGTTATAATTATATTTTTGCAAAAACGTTTACTTAGGCTTCTTGTGACACTTCTTACGACGAGCGACAACAAATTTCTTCTCTGATGACAAATGTTTAGTTAGCAATACGTTTGCTTCAAGTTGTTAAAGTAAATTTTCATTTAAAAAAGCTCAATGAAAATCATTTTACGAAAATCTTTGCTATTAGGAAAAGTGGGGTACTTAAAAATTCAATCTGAAGCAATAGTAAATTAACTGCTTTTTTTTATAATAAACTTTAATAGTACGTTTAATAAGGCGAATTAGCATACTAATATTTTTGTACTCTCCAATATTATATACCTCGTAAATCACTTTTAAAAGAAACTACAAAAACCTCCTTTCTCAAGTCGTTACCACAACAGTTATACCTATTCCACCTTTCGAATTCACTCTCAAAACTCAAAATCGGCCCAGCCCCGAACCGCCGAGCCCGCAGCCCCAAGTCGATTATTGCACCGCGGCGTCTTTGGCGAAAGACACACGTCGCTCGGAGCTCGGCTCGAAGGTCGCGGAGAAAAAGCAGCCGCGAGAGCAGCGGCGCGAATTAATATGCCGCTCGCGCTTTGCATACACCGCGGACTCCGCCTGGTGTTTGCCTCTCCGCGAGTTTTCGAGCCGGCTCGCCGCCTCGCCGACGGTTCGGAGAAGCAAGCGCACCGATGAAGCGTATATAGAGAATGCGTTCGAAAAGCTCGGGACGCGTAGCTTCCTCTTTTCTTTGCCCCTGCGGGCGGTTCGGACATGGCTTCTGCAGCGGGGATTGGCGCTGCTTTTCGGGGAGGCGAAGGCGCGTGGGACGGTTCGAGAAGCGTTCGGCTTGGCGAAGAGATTGATGTGGGCTCGTTTGAATTTCTAATTGAACGTCGATTGGCGGCTGTTGCATTTTTTAGCATACTGTTACCTGTGGCAATATTAGGTGTAGGCTTGAAAAAGGTTTGCGCCGATTTGCACACTGAAAGGAGAAATATAGTAGAAATTACAAATAATCTTGTAATGCCACCACAGACTGTCAAGACACAAAAAATTACTATACTGTTTGGTAAATTTTCCTATAAAGTATGGTAATTTTTTTGTTTTAACAGTGTGGTGGCCTTACTAGGTAGTATAGTAATTTTTACTAAATATTTCTCTCAATTCACTGATTTATCATTTGGGTTTGGATAATTGTACATGATGTATGAAAAGAAAATAATTGTTATTGCTTTGCCACAAAAAAAACTCTACATTTATTGTAACCAGTAATATTCATCTTTTAGCCTTTAAAATTTGGGCTTAAAAGTATAATCGACTATCGGCGAAGTTTCTAATTTCCAAAATAATCAAACACAGATAAATTACACACTGGAAATAAAAACCTGTTTTTTTCGCCCGAGTCTATCGATATTCCATCCTACTTCCCATCGTCGCTCGTTAAATTTTCCTGCAATTAAAATAGAAACTTTTATTTATTCAGACGTATAACACCGAAATATTGTAAAACGAAGTTAATTAATAGCATCGTCATTAATCAAAACCAGTACATTAATAGACGCTCAAAGAGCCTCGAACGCACGCGGTAGTTAAAATATGAGATTAATAAAGCCCGATAAGCAGTGTAAATTGATACTCTGGGAAATAATTAAGTTGAGGCGAGGGATCGGCTACAAATTTCATTAAATTGGCGCATTTATCGGCGTTTACCTCCGACGCGCGGAGTATCAAACTCTCGCCTGGCACTGTTTTATATATTAAATAAAGAAAACGGTTATCGGGCAAAAATAGCTCCCGGCGAATTCGGTGTACGGAACAATCTTTACCGCGCGGAAGGAGTTTTGAGCAAACCTTGATTAAAAATTTAACGGTCTCCCGGACACGGTCTTGGAGGGAGGTATTATTACTTTGGAGGGAACAATGTTGGCCGCCACCATTTTTTATTCAATGTCCAAATATTGGACGTAATATCCGGCTAATTATCTTACGTACGTGGAGAGTTCGTACGATCGATACGGTTTAGGGATTCGAAAACAAGATAAACTGTTTTTCCGCGGCAAACATTGAAAGTAGCATTGTATCGCAACGGAATACGAGAAAGGAAAGCACAGTCAGCCGCTGTTCCGTAATATATAAACTTTAGAACGACGTTCTTAAAAAAAGTTTAATACACATTTACATAATTCCGACGGAAGCCCAAAACCGTCCGCGTTTCGAGAGTCCCCAAACTAGTTTTTCCCCGCGCAAAATCCAGCTTACAACGAATCCCAACGTATTTTCGGCTTCAAAGGAAGAAAAAAAAAACGTCGCTCGTCTACATAATAATGCATAACAAAGCAGACTCGGCGCAGACGAGCAGCGCGGAGAGAGAGAGAGATACTTTCGTGACATATCGTCCGCGTTTATCGCACGCGCGAGCATTGCGAAAAATGCGCCGCGGCTCTTCTCGTTGCGCAATTCGCGAAAAAAGAAGAACGAGTCTCGTATATATATATATATATATATATATGTAGGCTTTGTTCGAAATTTTTGTGAAGCCTGCGGGGCGCTCGATTTGTGTTTGGTTGTACTTGTGGTGCTTCTATAGGAAGGAAAATGCTTTGTTTATTGGAGAATACTGAAATTTTACGTTTTTATGTAATATTTGAATTTTTTGTAGTCTCTTATCAGCAAGCACTAATTTCCTTTATAAATATGCAAATTCTTCGAAGCTTAACGAAAGGCTCTATTGAATTGCTTTTTTTCTTTTCAAGCTTTTAAATTACAATCGGAGTAATCACGCAATCATATTAACATATACAATAATTTTAATAGCCGAATAACAAGTAAATGGAAAGCTCGAATAAAGCGCGTCTAAGCATCTCCCTTCGCCGCGACGTAATTACAGATACTGTCAATAATAAATAGCACGCCTCCCTTATATACGTCTCATCTTCCGCAAAAACAACCTCGAGCCCGCATAAGAAAAAAAGTCACTAAATTACATCATCTCGAAAAAGTAGTCTCCAGATAATTCCGTCCGAGATTTCTCCGACGCCGATACGACCTACTTGAAACAAAAAAAAAAAGGAAAAAAAAAACATTTTATCATCGTCGTCCCAAGCCTCAAAGCAATCGTCGTATCGGAATTTTAAAATTCCGACCCCATATTCATAATTCCGCCTCGTGTATACACACAAACTTCCTTCCAAGTGGGTCGTCGTCGTCTTCCTCTTCTTCGCGCGCCATGAATATTTACGAATTTGAATTTCTGATCGTCGAGAGTCCGCATCCCCGCGGAGACGCGCGGCGGTGATATAAAGCTGCGTGGCTTTGGGACAATCGGCGTTTAAGCGACGGTTCATTAGTTATCAATTTGTTTCGGGGACACTGGAAATGTTCCGCGCGCAAATTTGTTATTAAAATCAGTGGGACGGGAGGGAATTTTCGAACTGTCAGCCTACTTTTGTTGCTGCTTTTGGGTGGAATGGTGCTTGGGAAAAGTGTGGATATTGAGTGAGCGGAAAAATGATTGGTTTCATTTATTTTGATTTGATTTTTAAATTGACGGTTTCAGAAGAGTCGCGAGAAATTGGTCATTTAAAAAGAATTGTTAAAAAACTCTTTTTATTGGTTAATAAATTGTTTTTAATCTACAAACTAACATATTTTTAATAAATATTCCGCCACTTTATTTTTTCAAGAAAAGAATTTTATCACCTTCGTTTATCTAAAAGGAAATTTTATGCTCAATTTTTGTAAAAAAAAAAAAAAACCAATTTCGTCAAAACGATATTATGTTAATATGTATATTAGTTATACTCATTACTATTTCAAATTTTCATAATACTTGTCTTGCACTGCTAATTGGTGAAAAATTATTAGTTTTTCTGTCTTATGTATTTAAAACCTTTTTTCGATACAACAATATTTTGCTTAAGCCGTCTTTAAAATTTAAATTTTAAATGTACAACGATGCTATCTCAAGATTATTTAGTTTCTCATTTTCAAGCAAATATTGTCCATAATCCATTTTTCATTATCCTTAAATACAGCAACAAGTATAAAATTATACATAAAACTGTATGTAATTTATACAATAGAAAAATAATTTTTCACGAATTTTTCTATTGCAATTATCTTCCTGCATTTAAAATAAGAAAAAATATTTGTAGCTAAAGCTCCATCAATCAATAAACAAAGGCTTTACAATTTATTTTTTAACTATATTCAGAGATCTGGTTTACATTTTGGCCTCGAACCCGAAGGTACAAACTTAGCAATCTAATCTCTCTTCCATCACAAACGATATAGCGAAATCCCAAAGAAACTTACCACACCTACAAACTTAAACCCTGCAAAAGCAAAGTTTTCCCCGTAACGCCATCCACCCACTCTCTTCCCCCGAACTACCACCCTAAAAAACCCCCAAACTCTCCCCGCAAGCCTTCCTCGTCCTCCGTGGCGGCTCGCACACAGAGTCACGCGTCTGCGAGCGACCGCGAGATAGGAAACAGCGAAAGCTCCGCTCGCCCGCCGCGCGATCGTCCGCGCGGCATCGATAAACGCGCTGCGGCTCTATTTTTGCCCGCTCCGCTCGGCGTTTCGCGCGCTAAAGCTCCTGCATAATGCAGGGCTTTATAAGCCGGGATGGCCTTTGACTCGGCCGCGCGCAGCATGCGGAGAGCGGTTTCGCGTGGCCCTTTTCGCGAGGCCTCGGGGATGCTCGAGGCAAAGGAGGACCGGCCGCCGCCGCTGCGGCTGCTGGCTCGGAGCGACGTCGAGGGCCTGCCGGCTAATTAGCTGGCTTTGGGGGAGGTGGCTTTTTTGCTTTTTCCTCGCTTTTCGGGGGGTGGGAGACGTGACTCGGGAGACGGCGCTTTTTTTCGGTTTATTTAGATGTGCCGCTGAATTTCTTTGTTATTAATTGTTGTTGCTTTGCAGTTGCGGTTTTAGATTTGATCGGGTGTTGGTGCTAAGTTGAAAAATGTCAGTTTTGTTATTAAAAACATTTATCACGGCAGATTTTACAACTAACTGTAAAAGATATAAGAAGATATATTCCCGAAAGTTTGCAAAAACGTCTTCTTGAATTTTCTCCGTCTATTACAAGAAAAAAATTCGTCCTTTTTCCTTCTAGTTCTGAAGATGAACTTGTCCAAATTAAAATAATTTTCTGTATACTTATAATAATGAAGAAATTATTCTCCGCAATTCGATGATTTCCAGAATTTAATTTAAAATAAATGCAAAGTAAACTGCAGCTCTGAAAATGGGTCAATACCAACCGCTTCGTACCGCTATTAAATTTCAATCTCCTGAAAAATGCATATATAACCCGACACACAGCTCTTAAACGCAACGAGAAACCGAGGTAACCGCTAAAAGTCCCATTTCAGGATACCTAATTAATTGAATTAGCGTATTATTTCCCTCCCTGCAAAAACTGCCACGAATATCGATTGCCCCCCCGTCATCCTTGAATAATCGCAGGAAACGTCGAGCCTCGTTAATTAAATCATCCGCGGCTCCTTCCTGCAAAGTCCTTCAATTCGCAGACGGTAGATTTCCCATCCAGTCGACGGAAGAAGAGCTCGGGAATCGAGGAGCTTTATCCAAGGCGGAACTTTGCCCGCTGATCGATGTTCCGCGCCTCATCGCGAGGCAGGAACTTATATATATATATATATATATATATATTGTTTCTTGCGCAGTTGTGTGTCAGTCGTCACAGAGAAGCGTAAATCAGTAATATTGAATTTTAGTGAAGGTATTTATTTACCTAACATTAAAAAGATATTTGATTTTAAAGATACGGTAATAAAATTTAGATATTAAATATTACTTTTGAACTTCTAACCTAAAAAAATACATTATTGTAAGTTCATAAATTATTTAAGTTCGTTATGAAACATCAATTCGCCGATTCAAAACCAGCTTCTAATGCAAAAGCAGAAGCTGATGAATGTCTTTTTGAATACCTTCATGGAGAAATGATAAATTATGTTGTTAGCAAATCAGTAAGTGATACTAATGTACGTTCAATTCATCCATATTTTGACATTTCATTGTTTTCAGTGTTTATTTAATAATATATTATTATTTATTTCTAAAGGATAAAGATAAAGAAGAAAATCTTTCACAGTTAGAATGGATGGGATTCAGTGTTGGATATCGCATTATAGAAAGGCTAACTAGAGAGTGGCCAAGATTTAAAGATGAATTAGATATCATTAAATTTATTTGCACAGACTTTTGGACTAGTCTATATCATAAACAAATTGATAATTTAAGAACTAATCACCATGGAGTATACGTATTGCATGATAATGAATTTCGTTTATTAGCCAAAATTGGTAAAGCTGGAGGTAAACAATACTTAAGGGAGAGTCCACGACTACTAGCTTTCACATGTGGACTTCTTAGAGGAAGTTTAGCAAATCTTGGAATTGCTTGTACAGTTAAAGCAGAAGTATCTGCTCTACCAAGTTGTAAATTTAATGTTGAAGTTCAAAGAATTTGATTCTATTATTTATCACTATTTAAAATAGATCATTCTTATACATTATAAACAACTGTATTTATATCCTAATTTAAGAACCTTAGACTGTAATTAATAATAATATTTGTAACATAAAGTTATATATATATATATATTATAAATCAAATTATCTATTTTACTGTTTTATTATTCCTATGTATCAAGTTAAAATATATAATCAAATATTAAAATATAAAATATGCAAAATATACAAGTTAAGAAAATTTCTAATGTTGGTGTTCTTGCTCAAATTATAAGTATAAATTTTTATTGCTGTTATATATATAACACTTTAATAAAATCTTAATTTAACCTTATTCGTATAAATGTAAAATTGTTAATTTAATATATAATCATAATTTAAAACTAATATAGAACTATTTTAATTGCACTGCAATAAATATCATATGCAGTGGTTGGTACGTAAAATACGCGGTGTCGTGTAAATCAATGCTATTTAGGAGACATCGTAAATGTATGAACGTAATCACTATTGTATTAATGTTAACACTAACAGTAACAGTAAGGTTTGAAGGTATAAAACGTTTAAAGTTATACCGAGTTTTGTACATTACTGATGCATTTGCAATTGTAGATTGTAGACTTGCACTTTGCAGTACCCAGCTATTATATATATATAATACCTATACTAACGTCTGATTGAAAGTTGTGTACTCGATGTAGATATGCACAGTAAATTTAGGAGAATTTAGAAGTAGATTGAGGAGCGAAACTTAAGAAGAGGTTAGAAAATAGATCTGAAGTTACTGAACCATAAATTATTTTACTATTATTTTACACATATGTACATATAATGGAAAAACAAGTTGATCAAGTGCAATAACTACAGAAAATAACTACTAAATATCATTAACGTCTAATTTATTTCATCTGCGACATCATCCTGCAACCCTCGTACCGTAACTTTCATAAGCAAGAGATTTTTGTAATTGCCGCACTTTTGTAGAAACTAAAGACTTATATTTTATTATATAATATCAGATAATATTCAAAAAATAGTAAAGCAAAAGAAATTACTTAAAGGAAGCTTTAGACTTCATGAAGTAAACAATGATGAAGTAAACTTTGAAGGATAAAAGCCAAGTATAAGTTGTCGAGCGTCGAGCCTTCAAGTCGTTCAAGAGGGAGTGAGGACAAAGATGCTCATTTGCAGTTGATAATTATTAAACTGTACTGTGAAACACTAATCATGATGGATTATGAATTTAAAATGAAGACACAGAAGGACCGGATCAAGGTCGAGGATTTATTTGAGTTTGAGGGCTGCAAAGTCGGCCGAGGAACTTACGGCCACGTATACAAGGCTCGGAGAAAAGAGGGGTTAGTTTTTCCTCTAAAGAAAATAGTACAATTTCTTTCTATTCAAACTAAAATTCAATAAAATTTGCATAAATTCTAAGAATCCTGAACAAAAATGTGAAGTATTTGATTAAGATCTGTTAAGTGTTTTCATTACCTGATTATTTAGTGCATTCACAATCCTTTGTAGAGGGTTATGAAAGACTTATCAAAGGATATTTTTGTAATTTAATATTAAATATTACTATTGATTTAAATATTTTTAAAAATCTAACAAGTTATCATTGACTTTATACTTATGTAAAGAATTAACTTTATTCTTTTGTTTAGAGTACCAGACAGTGAGCTTAAAAGTAGACCAGATACAAAAGATTTTGCTTTAAAACAAATTGAAGGCACTGGACTCTCTATGTCGGCTTGCAGAGAAATTACAGTAAGTTATGTGGGTAATGGCAATAATTATTACAGCATATTTTAATGTAAAATTTCTTTTTATCTATAGCTTCTCAGGGAACTTAAACATGTAAATGTTATTACTTTAATCCGTGTTTTCTTGTCTCACAATGATCGAAAAGTATGGTTACTTTTTGATTTTGCCGAGCATGACCTGTGGGTGAGTAAATTTCTCTTAATACAAATAAGTTACATGTGGAACTGTAATTATACTAATACGAAGACTTTTCAGCACATTATTAAATTTCATAGAGCTGCAAAAGCAAATAAAAAACAAATTATGGTGCCAAAGGGTATGGTCAAATCACTGCTTTATCAGATATTAGATGGAATTCACTATTTACATTCCAATTGGGTTCTTCATAGAGATTTAGTAATATTAAAATTTTACTATAACTTCAGCTTAATTATATTAAAGAATTAAAGTAATTAAACATTTTTTTAGAAACCTGCTAATATTTTAGTAATGGGTGAAGGAAATGAACGAGGTCGTGTAAAAATAGCTGATATGGGCTTTGCCAGACTGTTTAATGCTCCTTTAAAACCTTTAGCAGATTTAGATCCTGTGGTAGTGACTTTTTGGTACAGAGCACCAGAATTATTACTTGGAGCTAGGCATTATACTAAAGCTATAGGTAAGACATTTTCATTTTTTTTTTTGATAAATTTCCTATAAGATCAATTAGAATAATTATATACTTTTTCATTTAAACTATCTTAGACATTTGGGCTATTGGCTGCATATTTGCAGAGTTATTAACATCAGAACCTATTTTTCACTGTAGACAAGAAGATATTAAGACTAGTAATCCATATCATCATGATCAATTAGATAGGTAGCTTTTAATATTTTATTAATTTATTATTATTTTATAAATCATAATTTTTATAAACATTTTTATTTTTTAGGATATTCAATGTTATGGGTTTCCCTTTGGAAAAAGATTGGGAAGATATTAAAAAGATGCCTGAACATCAAACATTGCTAAGAGATTTTAAACGTTCTAAGTAATAACTCAATTTACTACTGAGATAATAGATTCATTTTTCATTTGGTTTAATAACATTAATATTGGATGAGTCCAATGAAAACAAACTGGAATTTTAATTTCAATACATTATTGCTTTAACAAAATGAAAACTAACTTTTTAATTAATTTTTTAGTTACTCCAATTGTTCATTAACGAAGTATATGGATCGTCATAAAATTAAGCCAGATAGTAAAGCTTTTAATTTGGTAAATTTTTAATACTTCAAAGTGTATTTGCAAATTTATCTTCTATTTATTTCTAAATTTAAAATAATTGTTATTTTAGTTACAAAAACTATTGATGATGGATCCCAATAAAAGAATCACATCAGAGCATTCCATGCAAGATCCCTATTTCCAAGAAGATCCACTGCCTACACAAGAGTAATAAATCTTTTTAAAATTTCTAAAAATAATTAAACAGTTTATGATCAAATAACTACAATCTTTTTGCAGTATTTTTGCAGGCTGTCCTATTCCATATCCAAAAAGAGAATTCTTAACGGATGACGACACTGAAGATAAGACTGAAAATAAAACTAGACAAAATCAACAGCAAACAGTAATTTTCGTTTACCAAAGAAGTTTTATTTAGATCAAATAATTTAAAAGAAAAAATTAAATCTTGTTTAAATATTTTAGCAACAGAACCAGCAGCAGCAGGCGAATGGTGAGCACAGTCACGGGCAAAATCCCAAAAGAGTAAGACTGAACGGCCCTCACGGGGCTCCCGAATTTCACCAACACCAAAGCCATGCTATGACTCACCAACAACCTCCCGGTATGGTTTACTCAACTGCACAGCCGACTCAACCATCAAATTTCCATCAGCGTTTTTGATAGGTCTCTCTAAATAATTAAAAAAAAAAAAGAACTGTATAATAATTTTATTTAATTAACTCGTTGACGGGTGCAGTGACTTGTGATTCATTCTCTATGTACATTAAATTAACGTACGTTATTCGTCAGATTACAAATTTATTTATAGAAAAAAAAAAATTGTAAATTTATTTCCTGCCTTTGAATTTTATTACCTGTCAAATTATCTCTCTTTTGTTTTTATACGATGGCTATGAACTTATCAATTGACTGAATTTTCTTTTATATATAATGTAATGTAAATTAAATTATGTCTTAATTTTATAACAAAATGTACTTAAGTTTAATTCATGCTAAGTAAGGTCAAGTTTTTACGTTTATCAAAAACTTTCTCTCAAAGGAACTTTTTGCAAATACCAAAATTTGTTTACATACAAAGAGGTTATCAGGCAAATTTAAACAACAGTGAAAGTTATAAATTTACGAATCCAACAATAACCAAATCTGTTCATTTCACACCGGAAGTAAAAATATCCAAAGATGAATCAATATTTTGTTACCGAAGAAAGAGAAAAAATATTTTTCAGTCACTACTTGATTTTGTGTTAGTTGTAATTCGCGTAGTTGTAATATCCAGTGTTCTCTTCACTATATACGCGTTCTATTGGATTACTGGCATCTTTAGATTTAAAGTACCAGCTATAATATATTTAAGAGGTGCGTATTTAATTTTATTTCGCAAGAATTTTGAAAATAATTTCAGTCCAACATATTTTTCATAGCTATAGAATTTTTGGGACCGACCTTTATTAAACTCGGACAATGGATGTCTACCCGACGA
The DNA here is from genome assembly GCA_900474385.1 of Ormyrus pomaceus. Lineage (NCBI taxonomy): Eukaryota > Metazoa > Arthropoda > Insecta > Hymenoptera > Ormyridae > Ormyrus > Ormyrus pomaceus. Next base: position 2,025 of record UCOM01003116.1, on the reverse strand, counting down.
GATTTATATCCGGAGGATATCTGCATTACTCTTTCCTGGCTCCAGAGATTCACACCCATGCATTCTTGGTTTTACACGAGGGCAGTGCTAAAGGCCGCGTACGGCTCAAACTGGCAAGAAATCTTCGTCAACTTCGATCCGAAACCTGTCGGCTCTGGTTGCTGTGCCCAGGTTCATCGCGCTCAAGTTGACATTGATGCTCAAAGAGGAACTATTATTCGCGATATGAAGGTTTCGATTTTTGCCGAGAGTAAGGCAATATTTAATCTTAAATGAAAAATATAGTAATATTTTTAGGCTTTTGTAAATACCCTAGAATAATTTAGAAGCCGGTATTGTTTCGATTTTCTTGAAACTTCGCATACTTCCGTATTTTGACTGATTACAAATGTGATTGCGTACATACATGCATGCAATTATTTTTTTATATTCTAATTATCGTCGACTTTTGCAGTATTACCTTACGGCTTATCAAATCGCCACAGGATCTACAGTTTACAAAGTAAATAAATATAGTGATATCCCAAAATGTCAATTTTTGGTTGAGATCACCCGTGAATTTGATTTTGCTAAGCTAAAAATTAAAAAACGTGATGTAAATTACTCATTTTTCTAAACGTATAACATTTTACTAAAAAAAATTACTGAACTCATCTCCCATCCCCTCTTGTATGTAGAAAATAGTATAAATTAATACAGAAATGCCTTCTCTGGTAAAGAAGTTTTGCCGTCAGTGCAAATATATACAAATATAATGAACGTTTGTATAAATCTGCGAAAATCAGTTCTAAGAGAAAAAACCCACACCTTTAAACGCTTTTTCGTGCAAATCTAATTGCTACTTTATTAAATTTTTGAAATTTTTTGACCAGTAATCAAAACAAACTTTTTCAGTAAGTAGCGTCCTGACTCTATAACGTATGCTTGTTAACTCCACTGACGGCAGAGTTTCAAAATCAAGAATAATTCCAAGTTATATGAATATGATCTTAATCGGTTTTTAAGATCGCTATTGCTAAATCCACTATAGTATAATTACTCACAGAAGCTTGGAAACTTTTTAAAAAATGTATATACATATTGAAACATTTTCGTTATAATTTTATCGTCCAAACATACTTTTTTCATCAGAAATCATAATCATATTATTATATGCGACTCTTTCATTAAAAAAAAATTTCCTTCAGGAGCATAAATTATATAAAATTATGTTTTTTAAATCTAATTTTTGTAATCTAATTTTAATATCTATAAGTCTATAAAATTTAAACAAAAGTTTTTTAATGTTTAGGTTCAAAAAGACCAAGACTAAAGTTATAGAAAATGTGTCTCAATGTACTTTAAAAGTTATTCAATCGTTTCGGGAGCTTTTGAACACCTTGTAACTAATGCTCGTGTAGGGATGCATATAATAAATTCTTAAGAATTTTTGGTCTTAATGGAAAGAGCGAGGTTATCGTGAAGGCCTGCAAAGCCCCGATAAGAGATAAAATGAGGAATGATTGACAGGGATTCGAATTCGCGTCCTAAGCGATGTTTGTCTTATGAGACAAGAATCTTACTGCACGTGATCCAAGCGCTGTTCTAGTAATTATATTCGGATTATGCGCTTCAAAATATCTAAATTGAATACTAAAAAGTTTCAAGAAAGTCATAATGACTCCTTTTTCGAAAGAGCAGCTCCACAGATCGATCAATTAAAATTAAATTTTCTTATATTTTAGATTTTTAACTTGAAAAATGTACTTAAATAATCATTAAGGGGGGAATCCCGTGTAGAACGTCAAAAATTAGCCAATTTTTAAGAATTTTTTTGAACGATAAGGAACAAAATAAATATATCTAAAATTTTATGATCTTTTTACATATGTTTTGACTTGTTTTAACCATTTTTTTTATTTGAAAATATTAAAAAATAACTGAGTTATATTGAAAAGTCTTGAGTAAATCGTGAAGCAATGTTTGACACGGTGTACACTCTAGCGCCATCAATAATAATCTACAACAGTCAGGAAAGAAAAACTG
>UCOM01003115.1:0-20207 GCA_900474385.1 Ormyrus pomaceus | reverse complement strand
GTGTAGGTAAAACTTAATTGTATACTCCCCTGCCCGCTGTCCAAATAATACTTATAAAATTAATGACATCCCCCAAATCCATCTTACTTATTCACTACCCTTTCCACACATTTCCATTTTCAAAATTCAGTCAAAGTTCCGTTTCGAAAACAGCATTCGTTCTTCTGACCTCTATATTTTGTTTTTAAAAACCTAACCCTTTCGTCTTTGAAAAGTCGCCGAGGGTTATGTAGCCGTATATACGTAAAATAATATACTTATTTCAGATAAGCCGAACAGCCGGAATCATGCCAGCAGTGGAGCAACTTTTTACTTATATGTGTCCCTGTTGGGCGATGTACCTCGAATTAAATATAATATATTGGCTTGAAAAAATTCACAAAGTGTGTTCAAATATCAATAAATATTATATACAAATTATAAATTATTTTATTTAAATCATTTACTAGAAAAAAAATTTCCAAAAGAGCATTAAAATAAAAGCTTTTACACTAGACGACCCCCTTAAGTGCGATAAGTCGAGGAAAGTGTTTCAACTTTTCATGAGTTCACTGATAAAATGGAAAATAAAAGATTTCAAAATTATCGCCGTAAAATTGAGAGGCAGAAAAAGATGCTAGCTTATCGACTTATTTAGTATTTTAAATTTTCAAAAACTGTTGCTTTTGGCTGAATTTGTAACATACAAATTATGTCTCACTTAACCATATCGGTTTATTTAATATTTACAAACATTAATTTATATAACCCAAGAAAATAAAAAGAACTCAAATTTTGGAACGATCAAGTCCCGATTTAAGTATTATCTAGAATATTACCATTCCTATAGATTATAATTATAAAATAAAAAGAATGTTTCAAGAAAATATTTAAATTCTGCACACTTAAATATTTTTTTTCACAAAGCACTTTTTTTCTACAATAAATTTTGCTTTAAATTTGATTACTGTAACTTTTGCATCATAAATAACACTATGCTTAACTCCAAACTCACATTTTAAATTATAACTCTAGGTGACTTACAGTTAGCTTCTGCTAAAAATTTTAGCAATAGTTTTCTTTTAATGCTAACTGGGATTATAAGATAAGATAATATTGTTTGATAATAGTATTTATCTTATTTTAATTGTCGCCTTTCGCCAGTAAACACGATAATAGCACATTACTTGTCGAGAATTACAAATAATAAGATCTTAATGAATACGATCATTGACAATAAATAGCAAGGTCGGTAAATATAGATTGAACGTGCAAAATAAATTACACGGAGCCCGTTATTTTAGCCCGGCGGTTTTTGTGTAATTCGGGTATACATTTCTCTATCTTTGATTTGGACGGACTGGCGCGTTTGCTGTGCAGCCCGTATTTATAATACCATATTTCCTACTTAAATGAAGCAATTATTTTTTCCACGCGTCTGCAAGTTAGCACATTTTGTACTGGAGTTTGCATTTTGATTGGGAAACTTCCTCCAGATTTCGAATTTTGAACTCGTGATTTTGCATTTTTACAGTGTCATTGACCTGATGATTTCTTAATGTACATAGATTGTGCATTTGTAACGTATCATTGATAAAATCTTTTACTTTACTTTATTAAATATTTAAAACGAAAAGATACGTTTTAGGACGTAACACTATTAAGATAAGCTTAATAAATATTAATTATCTAGGTCCACAAAAAATGTAGTCCGAACTTAGCAAGTGACACCTGCTTTCTTACGAAGTAATTAATTTTTTTTAGTAATCCAGTCACAGACAAACAAAATTGTAAATTTTAATTCACAATAGTAATTTTTATATTTTAAAATTTTATTATCTAAAAAAAATTATTTTTTTTATTCGCAGCTACTTTTAATGTTTATCATATTTTTTAATTTATTATACAATGTAAATTAAATTAATTTTTATTTATGAGACAACTATTGCATCCACGACGATTTGAACCAGGGGCCGATGGATTAATTGAAGCTGAAATCTTATACTAGTTCATGGATGTTATTATTTAGGATTGATACGAATCCTGCTTATATGTTAATGAAGGAAACATTACAAAAGCGTTATATATCTACACTTACAAATTAAATAATCATCAAGTTTATTTATGGAGGTTCGGGGGTTAATTTAAACCATAGAGAAAGACTCGAAGTTTTTTGTTATTCCTTAGTTAATAAGATTTTTTTCAGAACTTTTTCTCACGGTTTTTGAGAAAAAAATTCTTGAAAATTGAAGTTTTAACATGGACTCTTATGGAAGAGAGAGGTTATGAAGCGCTTAAACGTAAGAATTCGCGATCCCAAAAATATGATAGACGTTTTAAAAATTATTTTTTTAATACCTTAATTTTTTCATACCTAAGTTCAGAATAATAAAACTATAAGAGGCAAATTCTGTATACTTTAAAAAGTGTTTAGTCCTAGCGTTTTATGAATTATGGGGACTTGCGTACTCCCGTACCAAAGAAGAAAAACGGGAAAAAGCATAACGAATCGAGAACGAGGAGAAGTTGGCGAAGAAGTGGAGACGAGGGGAAGAGTGAGGTGCATATTTAATTCCGGCAATTAATGCCGTCTTGTAAAACATGCCTCTTGGGGTGGCTGCTGTTACTGCCTCTGGCTCACAGTCTCTGCTCTTCTCCATCCCTTAGCAGTAATGAGCCCGATAAATCAACTACCTCTACTCTAGAAATTTAGAATAAGTTAAAGGCCTTTGCTAAGACGAGAGCTGTTCTTCCTTTTCGTCAAAGAAACAAAGGGGAAGGTACAAACTTTTAATAGTGTTAAATGTTATGCTGTCCGTACACATTCGTAAATAATAACGTTTTTCTGTTACTTATTTCGTTGGATTGACAAATAAATATTACAAGATAGTAATTACTGGTAATACTAAGGATACCCTGCGATGCGCATTTCATGGAGATTAACGAATACTGCTCGGGGAGCTTTGATTTATTTAGTTTTTAATCAATGCAAATTAATTCAGTTTTTTTATGTTACTTCTACGTGGTCTCTTCGTCTCATTACAACAGAAATTAGTTTCGTCTTTTTTGCTTCCTCAAAGAGGAAGCCTTGTGGCGGCAAAAAAAATTTTTCAGGCAAAAGTTATCTAAAATCCTGTTTTATCGAGTAAAACTTATTAAAAATTCGATTTCGACGATATATTTAAGTTTATAACTTATTTTTTTAATTTCTCGATTTTCCTTTGTTACAAATTTGAATTTTAAGTTTTTTGATTTTTTTTTTTCTATAAAGAGATATTTTTTAATTTTCTGAATTGTTTATGAAAGAGTTTGTGTTACCTACATTTGTATTTTCTAAATGTGAAAATATTCTTGGACATTAACTTATTATGATCGAAAACGTTAATTGTTTCGTTTAATTTATTTCTCGAAAAATATTGAATCTATCTTTACGAAACTTTTACACTACAAACATAATGTGAAATTGTTTTGTTTCAATAAACTTGCAATCTTAATTAATGAAATAAAACAAAACATTTGCTACGAAAATCCAAGGTAAAAACCGCCAAACTGAATCTCCGCAAGTCTATTTCTTTGTCTCGAACCTTGCAATAAACCCGCGCGGAAGAATCCGCTTTTCCCGCGAGCACATTCGAATAATACTGCTTATTAAAATTACAAGGCTGCTTCGAAGGGTCGCATTCCCCAAACCGCAGGGCAGCGTTGCGTCTGCAGCCCGGGCGGAGATGATCTCCGGCGCAGCCGCACACCCAGACGGAGATAAAGAGACAAAGTCCGAGAGGCCGAGCCCCGGGGCTTCCGGTCTGTTTTATGCGGACGGCCGACCGCCGGGAATTACTCCGGTTTGTTTCGGGGCGCGAGACCGCGAAGAGCGCCGAGGCTGGCACACGTATACACCTTGACGCTCTCTCGGCCACGTTGTCCTGGATTAATGTTATTGCTTCAGCGATTCTCGCCTCCCCGCGGCCGCTCTCGGGGCCGTGCCCCCGTAGCCCAGCAAAGCGGGATTAACGCGAAACCAATTTGTAAGGGCGGTTTTAAGCCCCGGCGATGACATTCAAATTGGGCCGCGGCGGGCGCGCTTCGCAATTTATGAACCTGGGGAGGGCTAAGGGGCGCCGCGGTATTTTAATTATTTTACGTTGCAGAAGCTGCTTTTTTTTCTCTATTTTAGTTCAAAATTTTTAAGTTCCTTACTTTTTGAATGACAGAACCATTTTCAAAATTTCGTTTTTATCATCTACATTATGAAATATTATGTGTGCCGTTAAAATAATTGTTGCATTTCTTTAAAGCAAAGCTTGATTATTGTGTATTTTTATTATGTTAACCATCACATTCGAGCGCAAAACACACAATATAAAAGTTTCTATTATAAATCATCTTTCAACTTCTGTGTATAGAAACTTTTATACTTTTTTATCTAAAGCTATCAACGTACTTTTTATATAAAAATTGCTTGGTCATTTAATATTCGCATACTCACATGATACTACTTTGAATATTGAAAAAGCATATACAACGGCACTCTCAGTATAAGAAGCAGACGGCTCCGCTAAAAGAGCACAGAGACCGGCTTGTCCCGTCCCAAATTGGCGATATTAATTACGATAATTGCTTGTTGATAATAACCGATAGTGATCTCGTCATTCAAGCCGCATAATACTTTCTTGTGCGATTGTAATTACACCTGGAATAATGAAGCCCCCGGAAGGCAATGCCGCCGCGCCAAAGTCATCGGCGGGCTCCTATCTCGGCGATATCTAGAGCATCTCCGCTTTTATTAGTTACAAGAGAGGGCGCGTTTTGTGTTTCCGACGTCAATGATCGCAAAGAGAGCAATTGCCGAGATTGTATATCTTTGGCTCTGCTCATATAGCCGCACGTGAATGTATGGTCAAACGAGCGTTTCTTCGATTATGAACGCGAAACCGTTACTCAATAATCAATGAGGACCCGAGCGGTTATCAGATTCTAAGAGTGAAATTTTAAGATCGGTTTGATAAAGCGACAAGGAATAGAATTGTCCTCTCGAGGTGCTCCAGATTCCCCTGTGAGCTTAATAAAAATTTGTACTAAGATTATATAAATACGTATATATAGAAACTGAGTATTATAAAGCTTTTATTTATTATTATTATAGTATACCAATAGCTTTAAAGTTTAATTATTCAAAGGTATCTACAAGTAGATAATGTTGGCCCTGCGATTCTTTTCGTTCTCTTACTTTTTGCAAAAAAAGTAATTTCCTACAAAACATTATTGTTCAAAATAATATTTTCTTATTGTTAATCTTTGCTGATTAGCATACCATAAAGGCAGTATGAATAAGAACAACGTATAACTAAGGAAAAAAAAACAATTTTTCTCAAGTTATTTTTACCGAAGCGGTAAACTTTAAATAAACATAAACATAATCTGCGTTTATGAAAGATTTATTTAGCCAGTCCGCATTGCTTTCGAAACACGAAAAAGATTTTATTCCATTGTCGAAGCCAACAGCCATTAAGGCAGAAAAAAATCTAATAATACACCGGCATAAGAAACGCCGCTACAGCTAGCCAGAGGCGAGAGAGAGATAGAGAGAGAGAGGCAGGAGACGGGCGCAGCGTTCTTCGGGATCTTCGAGTTCGATAGGGCGGCACACCTCTTCTAAAGGAACCTTTACTTTTCACTCCCTAAGCAGCGGCCCCGGCAGTCCGCCTTATTGACAGGCTCCCGGCTTCCGAGGATCCTCTTCGGAGGCTCTCTCTCCTCTGGGCTGGCGCAATGCATCCGCGCTTCAATTACCGTATAGGAGCGCGAGCGGCGCGGGCTCCTTTCTACACATCAATGATCGTTACTTTTGTTTCGTGACGCCGAGCGCGCACTGGACCTCGCTCCGCCGACGTTACTTATACACGGAGATGGAAGTCACTCTCCCGGCTGCTTTAGTGGACTGATAGCTTTTAATTATAGACCCAGTCGAGGGGTCTGTCGATTACTTCTGAGTTATCGCGAGGCGCACATTCTACGGTATCCCGGCGCAAGAAGCTCCAGATGAGAGTTTTAGATAATCCTTTCGGTCCGCTGCAGCGGCGCTTAGACAAAAAAAACTAAATTACGCCGGCTGTGATAAATTTTCATAGGCGGTTTCATTTTTTAAGTAAATTTTTGTTTTATTAACAAGCTGAAATTCATCGAATAGAAACAATTACGTATATGGGTATTATTTTTAAACTTCATGTAAATATCGTTGCACAAAATTCTCTTTCTCGTTAGACTCGGTGCTCCGAGCAGGAATGAAATTAACGACAGCCACACAGACTCGCGAGCGTCCAGCAGAAAAATGCGACTCGTATATACGAGCGTCCGAGACTCCCGTTCTTTCGTCGGCGAGCGATAACGAGAAAATGACCTCAGAGACACAGGGGCAGTCTCCGAGCGGTTGATTTTATTTTTCCGCCGAACTCGTCCGCGGAGAGTCTTCGTCAACCATCAGCTTCTGGCGCTCTCTCGCGAAAAGCACGACGGGGAAGGAGGAGGGAAGGCGCAGCCGAGGCCCTCGACCGACCATTAACACCTCCGGACAAATCACTCGATTTTCTCGGACGATTTTCCCGCAACACGTCCGCGGCAAATAAGGAAACACAATGTATCACCCGAGGGAGACGACAGCCAGGAGACGAGAGGCGAAGCGCAAAAGAAACGGAAGAGCGGGGGCGGAAAGAGCGAAGGAAAAGACGAGGGGGGAGAGAGAGAGAGAGGAAGGTGGTTTACTGCCCGCCGGTAATGACGAAACAGATGGCCTCCTGCGGGACGACGGGCGAAACAACAGCGACGTCGTCTCCCACAGGAAGAAGGCGAACGGCCGCTGATGAAGTGCCGCCATTATCGGGTACACAGGACACAAAACCTACGGCAACCGAGAGCGAGAGAGAGAGAGAGAGAGAGAGGAGAGCGACTTTATTACCCGCGAGCCAGCCGCTCGTTTTCTCCGCTCCGAGTCCTTAAATCCTCCTGCGGGATGCGTCGTTATACGTATGTAATTGTGCTTTAATAATGAGAACAATAGGGCATGAAAGTCCGAGGCGCGTGTCGGCTCGGCAGTTTTTAGCCGGCCGCTACTGGCGCTCTTGCCCGGGACTCTCGCAATGACATTCGTTACGGCGCATTGTACGCGCGAGAGCTCGTGGTCGTTGGCCGGCTTTTTTTTTTCAGCGAAGGACGCGGGTACAGTTATGGCTCGCGGGAAAGGTGAGAGCCGGACTATTAATTTTTGGCGCGCTCTAAAAATGATTAAATATATTGATCCGGGAATTGAATGGGGCGGAAAAGTTTAGAGGCTGCGTTGCGCGGAGTAACTGTTAGCCTTTCGCGTTTAGACTCCTGCACAATGCAGCTTCTTAAGCGGTGCAACGCGTAAATTCGACACATCTGCAACTACCGCTCAGCGTTTTTCGCACTTTATCGGCTTAAAATTGCGAAAACCCTGCGTTACGTTCACAATTGGATTTTTTTAAATGCTTGAAAATTCTTTACCAATTGCGAGAGAGAGAGAGAGAGAGAGAAAAAAAAATCTTTCACCAGGTGTAGAAAACTCTCTCACATAAATAATCAGCACTTTTCCAGCCTGTACTCGACTTATAACTTACCGTGTCGGTAAAAAATGTATCGAACGGGCAATTAACTCATACAGCCGGTATCAAAACGAAGACTCGGCTAGGCGAGAGCGTCAATAGTTCACGGTTCTCTCAACGCAAGCAGCTCTCTCTCTCTCTCTCCCTCTCTCGCGAACCTTTATTTTCCAACGATGTTCACACGTTGATAGCGTGGCCTTTTTCAAAAGGCTCCGTATCGCCGTGATATAATAAAAAAAAAAGAGCGCCGCGGAGAAGCGAGAAGCAGGCCGAGATTAAGAAATAGAAAATGACCCCGAGCGCAAATCGAAAGCGCGCGCGCGCGCGCACTGCCGCCGCGCATCGGAGGCCGTTGCGGCAATTAATAAATCGCATCTATACCCGGGGCCCGCCCATACCCCCATGGGAATAATCGGCCTTGCGCATAAACAACGCCGGGCCCCGCTGCATCCGCGACCTGCCCTCTCTCTCTCTCTCTCTTTCTCTCTCTGCCCCTGTCTAATCCCGACTCTCTTTTTATTCGTCCGAGTGGTAGCTTGTCCTCTGCGTTTCGCGCGTGTAGAGCTACGTATGAAATAGTGCTTTACATCTATTAGGGAGGGAATCGCCGCCGGGGTTATTAACTTTTTGCTCGGTTAAATAAAAGCGCTTTTCCTTTTTTTTTATATCAGAGCGAAACGGCGGCTAATTACTTTAACTCGGAGTTGGAAAAATGAAAATAGCCCATTAGCAAGTTTTTAGCCAATTTAAAATTTTTATATTTAATCGTAGCGGAGATAAAGCTTCCCTAAATAACGAGGAACGGCCTATAATTGCAATAATAACTTTGGGGAATAAATTCGATTAGAAAAGCAAGAGGCTAATGCGCTCCTCGCACAATCTCTCTCTCTCTCTCTCTCCTTCTAATAAAAGCAGTGCAAATCTAATAAAGGCCGCGCCGATAAAAGGCACATAATGGACGATTCGGGTAACAGTTTCTGCTTCTGGCGCGCAGCATCCCCGTAGCTCTGTCTCCGTTCTTCTCGATTTGCGCTTCGCGGAAGCCATTTGTCTGCCCGGCAGATATAAGATCGTCGGGGAGAGAGAGAGAGAGAGGAGAGACGGGTGTCTTATCGAGAGTGCAGCAGCAGCAGCGGCGGCGGCGGCGCGTCGCACTTTGCGCAGGGCGCTGCAGTCGAACATTTACCGTAACGAGAGATCGATTCCATCGGGTTATATTGGTAAATACTCGTTACAGTATCATTGGGCAGCTTCGATGCTGGAAGCCAGAAACAATAGTCCGCCGGAGCTTCCGTGACTAGGCTTCGAGAGTTGGCTCGTTGATAGATGAGCAGCAGCGCGAGATTATCGCTTCTGTAAAACAAGATTGTTCGCCCGAGATACGCGGAACTTTCGAATCTAACTCTGGAAAATTAGTCTATTATCGTCCAAGGGCTGGTATTTTTAAACTGGAAGAGAAACCGATTTACTTTCAATTATTTTATTGTCTTTGTATTCAGCTTTGAGTTAAGCGAAAAATTGATCGGTGTAGGCATTAATTTGTTGGTATATATAATTCTATTTACTCGAACGCTAACTTTCTTAAAAAAAGAAAATTGTAATAGCGCGAGCAAAGTACCGCAATGCCGAGCGTAAACGCTATTTTTATTTAAAACCGAAAATCCAGCCGCTCAGTTCAATTTAATTCAAAGCCGCGTTACGAGATCAATAAAATCTAAACTGGCCATTTTGATAATTCCCAAGCTTTCGATAGCGCTTTCTTAGCCGTGTTAGCCGACGATATCTAGAAAGTTATGCAAACGTATAGCCTCGACACACGCTTACCAATAATCCAGCTCGGGGATTGTTAGCGCGGGTTATACGGCCCCGAAGATAAGCCGGCGACCGCGGGGCGAAGATTAATGCTTCCTCCTTTTCACGACTAATAGGAAGCACTTTTCAGTCACGAAGCTGCCCCGCCAAGTCGGATAGCCGCTCGATAAAGAGCCGAGAGACGGACCCGCAGCTTCGGCGACGCGATTCGCGAAACTTATATACGTCTATATATATATATGTATGCCCCGCCGCCTGTTTACGGGACGCGCGTTCCGAGGAAATCCCGTATTCCATAAGTCGCCTTGGAAGAGGTATATGCAAATGTTTAATGGGCTGCGCCTTAACGAAGTATTCAAGCGTCGAAGGCGACGAGTGCCGGCGATGTCAACGATGGCTTTCACTCTGCTTATCCCATAAATTATTTGGCGCGGCCGCGGCGCGAGAGCCTCGCCGTCGCAATGACTAAATTAGGCAGACTCGTAAAGTCGACTATTTGATGTTTCAATATGTCACGCGCCTTTTCTTTTTTCATTTCCCGGCCCGATTTGCATAGACGGGGTGAAAGGAGAAATTTCTGCTTTTAGTGTTATCCTTTCAAGGGGATTTTTGCGCCCGGACGAGCGATAGGCGTAAAATGTTGCGGCTCTCCAGCGGATCGTGAATACGTTTCGAGCTAGCAATTTAACTCGAGCGCGGTAAGTGTTTATTTTTACGGGTATCTTGGGTCGTTTTATGCTTTTAAGAAAAATTAAATTAAATCGCTGTCATTTTTTTTTTGTCCCCGAACCACTTTACACTGTTCGAGCTTCAGTTTTGTTTCGAAAAATAAGCAGAAATCCGACGGTGAAGTGTATAATCATATTTTTCCATATATTCGACATTGGTTAATTAGCCGATCTCACGCAATCCTCGAACACAAAGTTTCCGGCGACTCCGCTCGAGCTTAGACGTCTGATGACATAACGGTGGTGCTGCATCTGCCGCGTCCTCCGACAGGAAATATTATCCGACATTCGACAAGGTGTGCCGCGCCACTAACATGCGGATGCGCACTCGTCCTGCATGATTACTGTAATCTTCTCGGCAAGTGTGAACCGTCAAGCGAAATGACAAAACGTCCTTTAAAAAAACGTCGTGTACTACAAGCCGCGGCGTTTTACTGCGCCGTTGCCGCCTCTCTCTCGTCACTGACAAACTTCTAATTGGACTTGAAGCGCGGTGCGATGATTTTTCTTTTTTGCGGGAGGAAAAGTATTGCGTTCTCTCTATTATTATTTAGGTGCGCTTGAAAGTAGAAAACGCTCAATTTTTGTGACGAACGATTGCTTTTACTTCTTTCAGAATGGAAATTAAAACAAACTACGTTTTAAATGATTTTTTTGAACAAGATAATATTGATGCGTGTCGCAAAACCATTTTTAAAAGAATTTCTTTAAGAATAATATTTGCTATTGACAGCTTCCTTATTTCATGATTTTTAAATATTAACTTAAATATTAAATTTTTTCGGTTAAATTTTATTAATGGCTTAGTACTCCTGAGTGTTGACATGTCGAGAGCACTTTGGACTTTTGAGTGTCACTGTATTCTTGGGGGGCAATGTCAAATCAATTTAACATGAGAACGTCGTGCTCATTCGTAATAAATCACATCGAAGAATCAGAAAACCCACTATCATGAAACGCAACGTCACCAATCAGCGAAAATCTCTCTTTTCGAAGTATAATTTGCTCTCAAATGAGTTCTATTGGCGGTACCTATTCTTGTATACTGTTTATTGAAAAAATAAATATAAAATTTTTGCAAAAAAGTGTTCAAAATCAAAAGATTAAAACAAAAATCTTTAATTCACAAATTAAACAACTGTTTTGGCGATAAATATCAATTAACAAAAAGCTGAATAATTATAAAAACAATGATTTCAAAACGGTTCGCTTCGGCGCCAGAGAAGTACTAATTTGCTTGCTGGGTAATACAATACAACGCACTAATTATAGAACACAGTCACATTCGACAAGACGTTAAGACGGGCGGAGTCGCGTAAAAGTCAAGCAGTCGGCGTGGGTGGCTTTCCTATTTTCGACTTTTTTTCACTACTCTTTATCTCGGACGGCTTTGTGTACATGTTACTTTGATCGCGCGCGGCAGTATGTGTTACAACTTCGAGGCGCTAATGCATCTTTGTTATTTCAGTCCCTTTAGACGCTGCTGGAAAATGGAAACACCGCGGCGTCTCTTTACAAATTTCTGTAAAACGATACGTTCAATTAAAGTACGCCGATAATTGCCCGAAAATCTAACGAGCAGACTATATTTAAATAGCATTTCAATTAAAATTCACGTTTTCACAATGAACCATTGCTAAACTCAATATACATTAGTCGTAAACTACTACTTAAAACCCAATCGGAACGGTCTAGTTACCAAGAAGGAGGAATTGATTCGCGTGGAGCTTCATTGTTTTTTTTTTCTTTTTTGCCTCGAGGCGGCGCAGAAAAAGCGCAGCCCTCTTGTCCTGGGTGACAAGGCGATTTCGAGCGACCCTCGTTTTGTAAACTAGGCGCGAGGGAATTCCGAGCTAAAAAGCAAGTGATTAATGATTACCGTCTCTCTTTCTCTCTCCCTTTGCCGCTTGCATTCTCGCTTTTTCTCTCTCTCTCTCTCTCGCTCCCTCTCGATTTCCATGTTCACGGTCCCGCAGTCATCGCGCTCTGAAGGCGAGCCGAGTTCTTTGAGCCTCCGTAATTCTAGTCGAGAATTGATTCCTGATTATTTGTCGCTGACAAAAAGGGCCGCTCGTTTCTCGGATGTGTACTTTGCTGCGCGGGAAGTCGAGATTCTTGTTACTGTAGTGTATTAAGCAAGGGAAGTGGGATGAACCTTTCACAGAATTAAAGAATTCAATGATGAAATTAAAACTTTTTTCCCAATAAACTTGTTTCGTCCATTTGATAATATTAATTATAATAGTTACAAATTTAACTAATTCATCAAGCGAATAAAAACCGATTCACAATTGTATAGCCATGGAGCTTGCAGCAAAATGTTTTCTAAAAAAAATAAATCGCACGAGTGTAGGTCATTTAGTCTCGGTCTTCCTCTCTCTCTCTCTCCGTACATTTCCAACGACAGAGTCACACGTCGTGAAAACATTTAAAAGCGGCACCGCGCCTGCCGGTGGCACTACACTGCAGCCAACTAACGAGTAATATTTCAAAGCAACGAGAGGGCGCGCGCAGAATGTTAGGAGTAATTTGAACAAACGCACGACAACGTCTCATTTGTCAGGCGGAAGGCCCCCGGGTGACGGGAAAGCGCGCAATGAGTGACACGCTGACTTACGCACTTTCGAATACCAGACGCCGCCGCGGCAGCGGACAAGTTCTTTTTTTTGTTTCTGTCGCTTTTCAAACACCTGCGCGCGAGAGCTGCTTTGGCGAGGAGAAGATGAAAAGGAACGGAGTGCGTGGCTCGCTCTGGCCCGTGACAGAGGTACGGCGGGCTTCGCGCCACTCGCTTTTAATCCGATATTTATGGGCTTTTTATTAAAAACTAGCTCCGCCGCTCGAGGACATTTAATTGGATTAAGACGCGGTTGCTTAATCGCCGGGGACAGGATTATATTGCGCGAAGGAAACGCGCGAGTTATGTCTGGCCTTTATTTTTCCAGATGTCAGGGGGGAGACGTTTCGTTGGCGGCGTGGGCACTTGAAAAATGATATGTCTGCCTTTTGCATCGATTTTTAATGCGCGTTGTTGACGAGACTTTCCTGCTAATTAAGTTAGTATTGAGCTGTCAAAACAAGTTTGTTTTCAAGGAAGTGTCTTGACACTTTTTAATTTTTCTTTTTTCGACAACTTTCATGTACCAATTGCCGTAGATTCTATTATAGAACTTGAAAGTTTAATGTGATTGTAACATTATGAAATCGTAGCTTCAAGTAATCAATTACGTTAGACCATTACTGCGCTTGATTCAAACAAATAGTTTATTTAAATTACAAGTTGTACTTCTGACGAAATAAGAGAGATTCCTGAAATAATACTATACAATCTTGGGAACATCGAAAAAATTCTGCAGGTAGCTTTAGCGATTAACCGCATACCTGAGTTGGTTTCGATAAAACTACTTTCACGTGTCGTTTTTGCTCACGTAAAATTAAACGGTGCATTTTGAGGTATCTTTTCACGACGAAATTATTTCTATTGATTCAGCTATCTATTAGCGGACAAACATTTCGTGGTTTCTGAAGATATCTAATTCTACGGTTTAATGATTTCGGAAATGAATTTACCCCCAAAAATACGCGGCGAAAACGGCTCTGATCAAATAATGATCGAGATTTGGGGAAAATTCTATTTTGAAAGGAAATCTCCTGATAAGCATTAACGAAATCAAACATATCCCACCGCTCCCGCTCGGCAAAGAATCGCGCTCGCAAAATTAAATGTGGGTTGAATTCGCAGGGAGAGCCGCCTCCGCCGCCGCCACAAAGGCCTTATGGGCATTAGGAAAAATTTCACTCGAATTCCGTAAGCGTTCGCGTTCGGCGGTGTCCGAAGGTATTACTCTTTCTATAGCCCAGTACATACAGGCGCGGGCGCGTGTGCGCGAGTCCACGTAGGATCAGGCAGCGGCGTGTTTGCGAAGAGCAAACCTCGCTAATTAAAATCCCGTGGCCCTTCCTCGACCGGTAATCAACGGATGCCTTTAGGCGCCGAGGATGGCCAGCAGCAGCGGCAGCGGCAGCGGCAGCGGACCAGCGGCGCGGACGGTTACTCTATACTTCGCCGGGCGAAACCCCTTTTCGTCGTATCGCCGAGAGTTCAAACGCTCGCCGCAATCAGTATTTCAGCGTTTACACAGCGACTGGGAATCAAACTTTATTTTTATCCCTCGCCTCCTTTTTTATCCCTCTCTCGCTCTCTCCCTGTCCCAAAGGCTTTCTCTCTCCCATATCTCTCGGAACTTTCGATCCGACGAGCGATGCTTATCGTGCCCCGAGCCAAAGCTTTGACTCTCTTATCCGAGGCGCTTTACTTGCGCCATTAGCTCGGGATTTAAATTATCAAGGTCGCGTTTGCGCCGAGTTTAATCCTTTCGACTGTTTTTCGTAACTAAATGTTCTGGTCGATTCGAGGAGTAGTGGATTTAATTTAGATTTAACTTTCATTGTGATCAGAAAAATTTATTTTAGTTTTGAAATTAATTAAATGAAAGGTTTATTTTTGCAGGTGGTATTCTTTTTTATCGTCCTTTGTGATAACAGTTTAGATATCACTTGCTTTGTATGTTCTAATTAAAACTTCACATCAAAACGTTATACTTAAACCCTAAGTACTTGGGTTATAAGTTAAATTTAACATTTTTATAAATTTATTTTCACTCAAGAATCAAGTTGACAAAAAAACTCACGTAATTCTCACCCAAAATTATCAAAAAATCTTGATTTGTTCAAAAATTATAAGCCGAATAAATACTTACAAGTTTTTAGTTAAATGTGAGGCTTTCCTCGTGAATTTGAAAAAGATTCTAATTCGAATAGAATTATTTGATTATGCACTAATAGCATTTTTCTACCTAATAAGTATTTACCAATATAAAAATTCCAAATCGGTTCAGTAAAATTCTAGTAAATCGTTACGTTCCATCACTCTCAACTTAAATCATCTCCAGAAATAATACCGTACTTGCCCTCGGAAAAACATTATTCCAAGTAGATCATAAAAATAAGTGGATCTAAGTTTCCGGGCATAAAAACCGTCAAGCGACAGTCGGTTCGGGCATAAGTACGACAGTTTTTTTCACGCGCAGCTTAAGCCTCGTCGTCGTCGCCGAGAGCGCGCGCCGCTCGCGCTCAAAGACGAGGGCCAGGCCGGGCATTATTGCGTCGCCGCGCTCATCTCCGCGGCGAACATGTGGACGCACTTAAGGAAGCGGCCGATGCTGCGCAATGCGCGCGCGTTCCGCGCATACGAGGCTGGAAAAAGAATGTAGTATATTCGTCTCGCCCGCTATAAATAATCGCGCGCGCGACGAGCGCGCGGAGATGATCTACTTCGATGGCTTGCTAGAGGAAATTAGTGCGGGGTAGGGTTTAGAAAAAAGTTTGTAGTTTCATTATAATTGGATATTTTATGAGAGTCAGATATGAATAGGTAGGTTTTTCAGGTTGTTTTTGTTAAACACGATGTTGGTATTTAATAGTGCAAGCAAAGAAATATCATTTTTTACTATTACTTTTACGCGGCGTGACAAATTTACTTTATTACCGGCAATAGTTTTCTAGTCAAACCAACGGATTTGACGTGCGATAATCAGTGGTTGTAAGCAGGAAAAGGAATTATCAGAAAAGAGGCAGAGTATAACAGAACATCTTATGCGGCGAGCGCGAACGTAAAAGAAAAACGAAAAGAAGGAAGGAGGCGCAAAGAAAACTACCGAAAATACGAGCGGAAGATAAAAAGCAGCGCGTGGCGTCGCAGCTTACACAAGTCGAAATGAAATATGCGACGCGGGCGATCCGTGTGTTTGTTTGCCCTTACGACCGCCAGTTGACAAACATGAAAGCATCCATCGAGTATACTGTCGCGATGATCCCCAACGATGTTTTCACAAGCCGGTGCCGGGGGCCGAAATAGCTCCTGCTCTGTGTACATCTCTTATATACAGGAGAGCGGCTCGTCAGATTTATCAGCTCTTAAAACGGTTTCGAAATCGTAAAAAGTGCGGCCCGGCGCGCGCGCGAACTGCCGTCGACTTTGTCAACGTGCCTGTCAAGCTCGCATCAACACCGGAGGGCCGCGCTTGCCAAGACACCAGCTGTTCCGGGCCGCCGCTCCGCCACCGCGGTTATTTTCAATTTAACGACGTCTTGTTTGTAGAAGGGATATTCGAGCGATGTTAACGACGCTGCGCCTTCGCGGGAGAAGCGAGAAAGAGACGGATGCCGGGAAGAGGAAACGACGAGGGGGTTATGTATTCGATATTAAAGGCTCTGGCGACACGGTCATCTATCATTCGGATTTTCGCCAAGTTGGCTTTTACAAGCCCGCCGCTGCTCTGCCCATCCATTTTATGAAGCTGTTCCGAGCTTTAATTGGGCCTGCGATATTTCGTAAGACGGAGTGATTGCTGTTTTATGGAAAGCACTTTATTTTCGATCTCGTGACTCATACGAGACGCGGCAGTTTACGACTCGAGTCAAGTTTACAAAATTTAGTTTCACACCCATTTTTCTACAACTGCATCCATGAAAAGATGGTGTGTGGATTTTAAATTTCGAAATTGGTCACATCTTTATAAAAATAATACTTTTTTTTACCATTAATATAAATTGAAAATCTTGGGTGAAATTTGCCTTTATCAGCCTTTTTCTTCATCACGATAATATATTGGAACTAATTTTATCGTACGTTAAAACTAAAATTTCCATTATCGTGAACTTCTTGTAGAAGCTGAATTTAAGACAATTAAATGTACTTTAGGTTTTTGTTTAGGTTTCACTTTTTTACCGGTAAACCCTTTCAAATAATTTTTTTTTAATCGATAGAATTTGATCTCACCTTTTGAAGTTATTAGCGATTAAACAAACATCGATTCTTCTTAAATTTTAGTTAAAAGTGCCGGGCAGGACTTTTAAAGAATCGAACTTTTGAGTGTGCGACGTGTTTTAGTAACGTAATCATACTTTTAATAAGGTAATCATACAGAGCGACCAAGTACAAGACGACAGTACAGCTACTAACTTACCGGGAGAATGAACGGCGCAAGGCACCTCCGAGACGCGATCGGCTTATTTCGCCTCGACGAATGCGCAAGTAACAATGAAATGATGCGATTAGCCGCTCGGCACACCGTGCCAGTACGCGTCAGTCCTGCTGCTTACCTTTGACTTCTCCTGCCTTCAAAGTGGATTCCGGCGTATATAATAATCACGCGCCAAGAAATCCCGCGTCTCGTCCCGGCGCAAACTCAATATTTATCAAAGATATAAAATCCTGACGTGCACATAGAATCGAAATTTGTCAGCGGCAGATAAGCCGCTTAATCGCTTCCTCCTCGTCCCTTAATTAATCGGCGATCAGTCAAAACGAGTCGACGCCCTCTCGGCCGCGGGGAGGTAGCAGCGTCGAGCGGGCGCCGAGTTAAAGCAAACACGGCGGCAGATAGTCGGGCAGTTGACCGAGACGCGGGGGCGAGGAGGAAAGGGGTGCGCCGACACGACAGCCGTGACATTATTAAAATCCGAGGCTCGGCCAACGTCTCGCTTTATCATTTTCCGGTATCGCTGTTGACACTCCCCCGCAGCCCCCCCTACCCCGCTCCCCGGACCTTTAATAATCGCCGAGCAAACACACCGCGGGGCCTTTCGACGACAGCAAGCTCTATTAAACTCTTAAAATCCCCCGTGGCGCGCGTGCGGCTCTTTGCTCGGATTAATAATCCGAAATATTCGACGCGGCTGTTTTTCGCGCCGATATGCGCCTTGTTAACGAGGAAATATTGCTTTTTTTTTAATCTAGATTATACGGGGGAGGGGAGTGTTTTTAGGATTGGGCAAGTGGATCGCCTAAAGTTTCGAGTGAAAAATCTAATGATTTTTGCAGTGTTTTCGAAAGGGCGCCGTTTCGCGCGTAACCGGAGAATTACATAAACGCATTAAAAGTAATACGCGCGAACGAGGGCCTAAGTTCACGTCATCTAAATCGGATAAATCCAGGCCTATAAATTTCCGCGCTAACAACTACCTGGTACACAAGTCCAATTACAATGGACTTCACACAGAGATGATAAATAACCTTGGTCATTCGTTCCGTTCGTGGATCATTTAACTAATACTCAATAATTAATTTCAATCCCAGCAAGCACGTATAAGGACCCGTCCGGGGACTCTGCGTATACGTCCGACGTCCCAAAACAAGGATAAATGGCGAAGTCGCGGTAAATCACCTCTCGGCGAGTTTTCGTTTCGGTTAAAAGAGACTCATCCTTCTTCGCAATTATCCATATCAGGCTTTTTCGCGGGCAGGTCACGTACGCGCAGCTCGGTGTACCAGTATACATCTTCGAGGATTCCAGGCGGCTCGGTGACTACTTCCAGCCCGCCGTAGGACCATTAGGCGTCGTTCTCACGGACTTATAAGCGCAATAAACTACACGCACCGAGTCCGCGCGGAGGAAAGCGAAAAAATTGATCGAGCGCCGCGGCGCATGTGCGCACTTTAATCAGGGAACGAGACGCGCTCGATCATCGAAGATTGCGTTCGAGAGCAGCTCGCACGACGCGTTGGATATATATTTGACGTTCGCGTTTGCCAGGAGGCGAGAGAGCGAAAAATTAACGAGCAAATGATTCGAGCGCCATGCCGCGCGATTCGGGACAGTTCGCACTCCCGGGAAATGGGACGGACGATGATTGAGTTCCGCGTGGAATTCTCGCATTTTGCCGTTTGCGGCGTTAAGACATTTGTTCTGCTGCTTGACTACGGGAGATATTGATCTGTCGTTTATCAAAGATAGATTAACAAGCTTTTTCGTCCTCGGTCGAGTTTCGTTACAATAATTGTGAATTGCAGGCTTTTTTCTATTAATCTTGTATCATTGCGAGTTAAATTATATTCTTCAAGCGGGAAAAATCGCATTTTTCTCGAAAACCTGTTAGAAAGAAATTAGAAAATTCCCGCCGTCCAGCCGCGCCTACAATTTACACGGGCAAAATGTCCTATCAATCCAAGATCGGAAGGCTCTCGTCACTCCCTTTCCCGGTCAGTAAACCGAGAACGAATTATCCACGAAAATAAAATGCCACTCTCTTCCACGTGGCCCCATTACCGAGAAGAGAAAGGAAGGACTAGGAAGCGAAAGATATATCCGTGAGTCGAGGGGTTGCGCCGCTCGCTCGCACGTGGACAAAACGTTAATCGTCCGTCTCTCGGCGGCGCGCCGCGCGCAGCGTAACGCATCGAGGTTAACGCCTGGGCTCGGGGCTCTCTCTCTCTCTCTCTCTCTCTCCCACGCGATAATTACGCGCGCGCAGCGTAACGAACGCCCGCAGCCAGGGCCGTATACTCGATCGGCGCTTGTCGTTATAAGCCCCCGGACAGATACGCGTTGATCATTTCGGCCGATTTCGAGCCGAGCAATACAAGCACGAGCCAATTACCGTCCGCTCGAGCGGCACGGATGCTTTTTCAATTGCCCGCAACTCGAGCCGGGGGGAGGAGGGGCGACGACGATCGGGCCGATTGACCCTCGCGCGTTTTTGGAAATGTGCGCGGTTGCGTTTTCTTTGGATGCGGTACACTTGTACTGTAATGGGTGGCTAATTGAGGCTTAGGTCCGATGTTTGGGGCGTCGTTTTTCGGTGATGCAAGCACGTGGAGAGGATAGAATTTAACTTGAGTCTAATGAAAGTAAATCAATTTTTATATTGTTTTTACAGTTGAAACGTTTCAAGTATACTTTCAGCTGTACATTCCTGTAATAAGTTTACAAATTTTTGTTCGAGATTTTTAATGTTTAATACTTTAGGGATAATGTTGTAGTAAAAATTGACGTACTGTTTTGCAAAATCTCGTTACACTCAGAAAATAAATAACCCAACCTTACTTACAAGGAGAACACATGACATTTGGGTAATGGATTTTCCTGTAACTTTGGGATATGTTTTCTAATGTTAAAATATGAAGGAAGCCGCGTCCGTTCGGCCTAACACTCGATTTTTCAAAAGTTATGTGCTCTTTTAGCAAAAATCTAAGAAAAATCGATTTTTGTTTAATCACGTATAACTT
>UCOM01003114.1:0-20130 GCA_900474385.1 Ormyrus pomaceus | reverse complement strand
CTGTTAGAATATATTCGAAACTCTCTTTGGTGGAATCACGAAGCACTATTTTTAATTATAAGTAGAAACTGTCATATGGCCAATGAAATATTGATTTCTTTGTGGAGTTTCAACATTTTATCTGCAGCCCTTATATGTAGCAAGTTGAAGAGTCAGTTGATCTACACTTTTAATCCATTTTCCGACGACTCTCCAACATTTTGGAGTAAAATGCACGTTACAAATCTGCCACAGAAAGAATGGACGTTATTTCAACACGTTATTTTGAACGAGTCTCTCTCTCTTCCCCGTAAGTATATGCTGTAATAAAAAAACAAACGATATAACATCATGTTTGATTCTTTCTTTATTATACAGGAACCGCTTTTTGCAAAACCTTATATTTTGACAAAATAAAAAATTTGCACGGCTTCAATTTAAAGGCCTTTGCTTACGTTGATAATTTTTTGTACCGCATTGAAAATAATAAATTTGGCTTTGATAAATTCGTAGGAAATGATTATGATTTTATTGTGATAGCTTTGAAACACCTAAATGCGAGCGTAACAGTGAAACGAACTAATAATTTTGGGTCTATAGAAAATGACGAACCGAAAGGTGCTCTTCGAGATATAAGCTCTGGGACAGTAAGTTTTGGTTTTCCAAGATATTTTCAACGTTCTTATTGGAATATGCAATTATACCCTGTTGGTGAAAGCAGCAACCTTAAACTCATCACGCTCAAACAGCGAATTCATTACATTTCGAATTTCCGAGTAATTCTTGATTACAAAATTTGGGCATTTTTCCTGTGTGTATCTGCTGTTTCTATTCTAATTTTTAAGTACAGCCTTCGCCGGCCAATGCTTACAACCACTTTGGAGTTCTTTTTAGTGTTTGCAGGAGGTACTGAATTATTGAGGTACCTGCAAAGATCATCTGCGAGAATTCTTTGGATATCATTTATATTTTTGTCTTTTATAAGTGGCTGTTATATTCAAAGTTTTTTAAGTGCTGTTAAAACGGTACCAGAATATTTTTCAGGGATTGACTCCGTCGAAGATTTGATAAAGTTCAACTTTACAATTGTCGGATTAGTGAATTTCAGAGAATTGATTGTAGATAAAGAAATTGTTCGCAGGTATCAAGTTATGGATCAATTTGACCACTGTTTTGATCGCCTTCTAAAGTACGAAAATATTGCTTGCATTAGCGGTGAATTCATGGAAAAATACTTTTTTAAAGAATACAAGAATATTCATTTTTCGCAGAATAATTTAGTATCAAGGGCAGCTACATATATGATTACCGAAGACTCGCCTTTTAAAGTAAAATTCAATTGGATTTTGTTAAAATTGACGGAAGGGGGATTTTTGCAACTTTTAATTAATCGCGAGAAACAATTCATGTCATACAGCCAAGATTTGAACTTGCAAATGGATCGTGAAGAATTTCTTGTGGTCTTCTATTTTTTAATTAGAGGTTCGATATTAACAGTTTTATCTCTACTAATCGAAATATGTGTGCATAAAATGTATCGTGTATAACAAATACAGTACCTTTAAAATCAATACGTGTACTAAAAGAAGTCAATTGTTCTTTCCTTATTCATTATTTTATGTTTCAGCAAAAAATTCCTACTCCTTTTAATTCGCAGCAGTACTTAAAAATTTGAATTGGCGCTCTTGTGTATTTTCAATTACTACTGCGTAAACCCATACATTTCATATTCCACGCTACCACGACCCACATCCACAACGAACAAAACATTCCCGTCCCTCGCCCAAAACCTTCACCCAAGTCAATCGGCGCGCATCCTGAACCTCTCCGTCCGCATCGTCGTGTCCGCACCTCTCCTCCCTCAGCACCCACCTCTCGCATCTCTCCCGTCCATTACCGCGAGCATATACAGCGTTCGATCCCGCCGTTCGGTCGCACGTGTCTTATCGCTTCGGCACGCCTCGGCCGCCGAGTGGGGATTCTAAAATTACAGCGCGCGTGCCGTTGAACCTTCTCCCGCGTCGTCGTCTTCGTCGTCGTCGTCGTCGTCTTCGAAATCGCGCCGCTGGCCCCCAGCGAACTCTCTTTGTGCGCGACGGGCCTCTCCTTTTGCTCGCGCTAAGAGCTCGGGGATTTATGTTAATGACCGAGTGGGAGGAGGAGGCTTTTTGCCGAGAGGTTTTTGGGGACTGCTTTTTGGAGCCCGGCGCGACGGAGGGGATTGGACGCTGCTTGGGATCGTTTTTATGGTTTTAAAATAAAAATTTTAGAAAGAGACAGGTCGCGGATTTCACTGTTAAACAATATTGATGAATGATAAAATATCAATTGCCGAAGACTTCATGAGAAAGTACTCCATTTTCGCTTGGAACTTCATGAAGCGTGTTACGATAGACGCCTATAGTTACAATGGAATAATTACGCGCGCAGCTCAAAACCAACCTGAAATTGCCCTTAATCAAATAACGCATCCCATTATTTTAACCCATTAAACTCGTTATCTTCGCAGTTCTCTCAATTCCAAATTATTCAAGCCACAAATAAACCGGGCTCGGCCCCAGGCTCGAGGCGTCACTTTGTTCAAGCAGCAGTCGACAGCGGCGCAGCAGCAGGGCATGAAAATTCCTCCTCATCAGTGGCTCCGAATAAAAGCATCGCGACACGAGCGAGGAGCAGAAACAATAACCATATCCGTCGCTCTCTCTCTCTCTCTCTCTCTCTCTCTCTCGACGAGGGCTCGCTTTCACACCAATAAATAAGCCGCTCGAAGCCTCTACTTCTCGCGCGCGGTAAAGTTTATTAGAGCAATTTCCCGCGGCGATTCGTTATATCAGCTGGCGCGTAATTGCCGCCGCGCGGATAATAATTGTTATTGCACTTGCGGACGCCCTGTCGCGTGGGCTTCTTTTTCAGGAACGCTAAATCAAAACTGTGCGCGGCCGTTCGAGGAACGATGGGGTTGGAACGAGACGCTTGGGAGGATTATTCCGAGTGCGAGGAACAATTTTGTGCGTGTTATTAAGTTGTAACGAGAATTACGGCCGAATTTATGACTGGGGGTTGATCCTTCCTGGATTTCAGTTCAGGCAGTCTTTCTTTCTTATCGATTCTTTAGGTAGTGAAATCTGGACTAGTCTGGATTAGTTGTTGCAGCTTTTTAAAGAGTTTATAATAACTTTTTGCCTAAATGTTAGTTTGAAAAATGCTTCTCTTGTAGTATATTACGAAGTATAAAGTGTACACAAAATCGACGGAATGCACGTTTTACAATATTGTAAACTATAATGATATAGAAAAGAATGTGAAGGTATTGAAACAAGGGTTGAATTGGTACTGAACACAACAGGTATTGAACATTTTTTAGTACACACATCGTATAATTGATTTTAAAGAAACTGAATTGAAGAACGATACACATATATTTTATGTACACATATTTCGATCAGTAAAATCAAAATTGTCAATAACAAACCTCCCATTAGAAAATAAAAGACCACAAGAAATTCTTCAAGATCCGTTTGAAAGTTACAACCTTTGCTGGCTCCTTTTGACATAAATCGTTTCCTACGATCTTCTACCAATTTCAGGAATCCTCCTTCGGTCAATTTTAACATAACCCAACTGAATTTTACTTTAAAAGGCGAGTCTTCGGTAAGCGTGTATGTAAGTGCCCATGATGCTAAATTATTTTGCGAAATATAAATCATTGTATCTTTATTCAGGTAGGGTTTTGATTGTCTCTCAGACATAATGCAAGCAATATTTTCGCGGTTAAGAAGGTGACTGTAACAGTCGTCAAACTTCATAATTTGATACCTGCGAACAATTTCTTTATCTTCAATCATTTCTCTGTAATTCACTGTTCCGAAAATTTTAAGGTTGGACTTTACCAAATCTTCCGCCGTGTCAATCTCTGAAAAATCTTCTGGTGCCGTTGTAACAGCACTTAACGAAGTTTGAATATAAGAGCTAGTTATGAAAGACAAACATGTACATGTTAACCAAAGAATTCTCCAAGATGATCTTTGCAGGTACCTCAATAATTCAGTACCTCCTGCAAACACTAAAAAGAACTCCAAAGTGGTCGTAAGCATTGGCCGGCGAAGGCTGTACTTAAAGATTAGAATCAGAACAATAGACACACAAAGGAAAAATGCCCAAAATTTGTAATTAAAAATTACTTGGAAATTCGAAATGTAATAAACTTGCTGTTTCAGCGTCATGATTTTGAGGTTGTTGATCTCACCATAAGGGTATACTTGCATTTTCCAGTAAGGGCGTTGAAAATATGTTACAAAACCAAAACCTACTGTCCCAGAGTCTATATCTCGAAGAACACCTTTCGGTTCGTTATTTTCAATGAACCCAGTATTATTAGTTTGTTTTATTGTTATGCTCGCATTTACGTGTTTGAAAGCTATAATGATAAAGTCATATGCCTCTCCTACGAATTTATCGAAGCCAAATTTATTATTTTCAATGCGATAAAAGAAATGGTCATTCAAAGTGAAGGCTTTCAAATTGAAACCGTGCAGGTTTTTTATTTTGTCAAAATATAACGTTTTGCAGAAAGTAGTTCCTGTACAGTAAAGAGAGAATCAAATAGGATGTATATACTTTGACTTTTGTTACAGAATATACTTACGGGGAAGAGAGAAATGCTCATTCAAAATAACATGTTGAAATAACGTCCATTCTTTGTGTAGCTGATTTGCGACGGGTCTTTTACTCCAAAATGTTGGAGAGTCATCGGAGAATGGATTAAAAGTGTAGATCAACTGACTATTTAACATGTTACATATAAGGACTGCATTTAAAATATTGAAAGACCACAAAGAAATCAATATTTCATTGCCCAAACGACAGTTATTTCTGCTAATAATCAAAAATAGTGCTTCGTGATTCCACCAAAGAGAGTTTCGAATATATTCTAACAGTTTCGTAAAATTTGTATTCGATGATACAAAAATAATTATATTAGAAGGAGGCAACGTTTTTGTCTCAAGTATCGTTTCATTAAGAACATAGGTGTGTCGAAAACGTTTATATTTTTGAAGAATGAAACCTTTAGTATCAAAAAGATAAAAAGATTTAAAGAAATTTGTTAAAATGCCTAAAATAGCGGTGTTATCTTCTCTATGGTCATCGAAAATAATGGTGCTTCCTTCAAAACATAGTTCCACGATGTTCATCTAAATGTAAAAAATCAGACATAAAAATTTGTTTAAATAAAGAAAAACAAAAATTTACTGTACCGTCATTTTAGGTATTGCATCTAGTATCGTTGAAAGATTAAAATTGTTTTTAGAATTCTCTTCACTGCCATTTATTAAAATTTTTGAAATAAACAATAATACCAAAATTATTTTTGCGGTTAAATTCATAACGATGATTTTAAATTCTTAAATATCAATTTTAAACTTAAATATAGAATTCTATTAAATTAGGATTTCTGTATGCGATTCGAAGAAGTGCTAACGGTAACTGCAGTAACATGAACAAACCATACCGAAAATCGATAAAATGTTTACGAAAATAATTTTTATAACTTTTTGTTGCTTAAATTAGTATTCACAGGGTTGCAAAGTCATTTTAAAATAAGTTGATGTGCTGGGAATTTCGATTTTTGAGTTTTAAGTTGTAACGTTTTGTTAGGCTGTAAAATTGTTTGTAGAATTCTCTTCACTACCAGTTATTAACATTTTTAAAATAAAAAATAGGGTTACAGTTATTTTTAAGTTTAAATTCATGACAAGGATTTCTTAAATCTAAATCTAAGAACTTATTATTATTTAACAGGACTTCGATTCGAAGAAGTGCTAACTGAAAGTGCAGCAACGACTAAACATACGGCGAAATCGACAAAATGTTTAGGAAAATAACTTATAATTTGTCTTGCATAATTTAGTGCTTCCTTGAAAACACAGTTCCATAATGTTCATCTAAATATAAAGAATAAAATAATATAATAAAAATTTATTTAAATAAAAATAAACAAAAATTTACTATATCATTCTATAAGGTATTGCATATTAGTTTCGTTGAAAGATTAAAATTGTCGTTAAGATACTTTTCACTACTATTTATTAAAATTTTTAAACTAACAAATAATGCAAAAGTAATTTTTACGGTTAACTTCATTCTGAAAATTTCTTGAATATAAATCTAAGAGCTTCTATTTAATACAGAATTTCTGTATGTGAGTCTGCTATGTTAAAATGTTTAGGAAAAAAAATGTTATGTTTTTGCATAATTTAGTATTTACAGGGTTGCGGAGTCATTTTGACCTTGTAAATTGTCACGCTTATATTAAATTTCAAACTCCAACCTACTATCGATTAAAATGTATCAAAAACTGTAAAAATTTTCATCACAAAAACAAAAGAAAAATTACCCAAGCAGTGGTGAGCATTATCCAATCGATCAAATCAAAATGACCTTCACTGCCAAAAACAACGCTTTTCAACTCCGGCAAATTAAAAAGCACCCAGACTGAAAGAAACGTTATACTAAAAATTACTATACTTTTGAAAAAAAACGGGGACAAACTTGCATTATCCTATAAATTACTATATTAACGTACTAAAATTTAATGGAACTATATCAATTTTTACTACAATTCTATATGTATATTTATATTCTTAATGAATGTACATTATATATACGGTTTTACATCATTATATACTTTTAGGCATCCATTTTTAGAATACCCTGTATATAAAGTATGGTATATTGCTGCATCTAATATTCAACACGAACATGTTCTCATAAATAAATAAAGCACTCGTCACAGAAGAATTAAGCCTTCCCTCGCCGACTTAGGTCGGCGCGTTTGAGATTTGACGAGAATAATCGAGCGCGCGCTCACACATACGGGCCTTCGACGCCCGCGCATGTGGGTGCTCTTTCCCGGCGGCGTAATGATGACGCCGTAAACGGTAACTGCGGCACCTATATAGGATATACGCGAGGGGTTGCGCAAGTTTTAGAATAACGCCGACGCGCAATGCCGCCGCGCGAGACTCGTAAAACGGCCTCGATGTAGTAGTCGAGTTTTAAAAGCCGCGGAGGAGCACTTATTTTTCGACGGGGGGGGGGGGGGGGAGACGTGCCGATGTGGCTCTCGGCGATGATACGGCTTTTGTGCACGCGCGGGATTTAATTGTCACGGGGTATGAATTTGTTTATTTTCGGCTTTACGGCCTGTGCTTTTATTGATTTATGTGCCTTTTCGCGGGGAGAGATCTGAGGAGTTGAGTTCCGAATGGCTTTGGAGTAAGATTTATAATGTTCGCGGTTTTTTTATTTAATTAATTAAAATGCAAGATCGCAACGTGGTTCGTAATACGTTGAATGCAAAGTAAATAAATTAGAAGAGATAACATTTTTATGCTGTTGCCAGTAGTTTACAGTTATCTCTGCTAAATCTTTTTAGTCTAGCTCAACTGGCATAATAAACTGACAAAGAATTATTTTTAATTGCTGAAATCTGAAACATTTTTGCAAATAAAATAAATCAAAAAAACTCGTACCAATTCCTTACTGTACTAATTTCTTACCGCTAAATTATAATTCTTATAATTTATGCATCGTGCATTGATTATTATGCAATTCAAGTCTTCATATTTCCTACATTAAACACTTAAGAACCCATAATTTATATATTTCAATAGAAAATTAACCTTGTTTAAGACAATAAAATTGCGCAAAATAAAACGCTTACAACTTAACCATAAATCAGAAAAGAATTTTTATATACATTTTTTCTCGACTCGAAAAAAAAAAAAATATTGCGCAACAAAAGAAAATCTTAATCTGCAAGAACCGACTTACAGAAAACACGCCGCTAAACCATTAAACCGATTCCCGACGCTTCTCCGCCTCCAGAAGGACAAAACGCCCCTGAAAAGAGTCCTCCCATTCGGTCCAGGCCAACTGTCGCCCGAGAGTCGCCTCGGAAATTTCGCCATCGTTCGCGCCTCAATCGCGTAATTTACGAGCGGCTCTAAATTTCGGAGGAAGTCGCCCGGCTCTTTTTCTCCCGTATGCGCACTCCAGATTAACAGCTCCGTCGAGCGGCCGTCGTCTCTCTCTCTCTCTCGCTCTGGCTTTTATGGAGCTCCCGAGAAGCGGCCTTTTTTTCGCCCGAATTTATAAGGAGCGAATAGTTTCGGCACAATGAGCGACGTGTTTTGAGTGCGACCGGAGACGAAAGCTTCTGTGCAGGCTTGACAAGAAGGAGGCAAGAAGTGGGTTTGGTGATACGTTAGAAAGGTTAGGATATTTCAGGATTCGGAGAAGGGTTAATCTTTACAGGGAGAAATGTATTCTGCGAGGAATCTTTAAAAAAACTTTTCTGTATTCTTATTTTTTGTTTTTGGGTATAAAGTAGCAATGGATGCATTTTGATAACAATTACTTACCTAAAATGTAGTCTTTCATTAAAACTATTAGTCTTTGCGCTAAAAGCGGCATTAGCATTTTGAGCCTGCCTCTAACCTTAATCCACTCAATTCCATTGTCAGTTCTTCGAGCTTATTAAAACCCTGCAATCTCAATATCCACCGAACCTCCGGCCTTCGAAACCCCGCATGCAAACTTAGCCCAGATCGAGAGCAGCCAATTACTCACCGGCGAGAAGTAGCCCATTTTTCACGAGCAAACACCGCAGGAAATTACAGCGTGCACGAAGACAAGAAGTCGCTTTCGGCCCTCCGCTATATACTCCTCGGCACACTCGAACACACGGAGCTCGAAGGAAAAAAAGCGTCGTGGGCGGAGAGAGAGGATCGCTCTTTGTTTTTCGGCTCTACAATTTGTCTCGCCGGGGGCTCCGCGCGCGTAGTGTGTGTGCGTGTTTTTTTTTTTCTGTTTTCCGCTTTTGTGACTTTGGGAACTTCTTCGCGGCTCTCCGGCTTTTGTCGTCTTTGTTTCGCGGGCCTTAACGATCGAGCCTCTTAACCGTGAAGTGCAGCTCGTAATTGCCCGATGTAAAGGCTTTTGATGAAGGAGAGATGTAATCTTGATGTATGAGGGTGAAGAATTACGGTGAGTCGGTTGAATAAATTTTTTTTTAATTTACGTTGGCTCGAGTTTTTTTTCTTGGGTTTTTTTTTCGCGTATAAATGAAACTTTTATTAAAGCGTTTTTAATATCAGCAGTTTTATGTGCGAGACGAGCAACAACTTTCTAAATTATTTTCAACAAAAGAATAACTTAGAAGGCAAAAAAGTTATGTCATTTAGGACTGACCTTTTTTTTAAATATATATAAAATGAATTAATTTTATTTAAACAACTTGTTTCAACCTAGAAATTTCTATTACCTTCTTTTGATCAGAACTCAATAGGACTATCATAAAAAAGTATTCTTTAAAATAAATAAATAATAAGGTATTACAATTACAAGCATTTTATAAAACTCACTAAATTTACACACTTCTTAAATCAAGACAGCATAATTACAGTGTAATGATAGTCCACATTAAGCAGCTCTCTATACTCTATAGTACTTGACACTTCCACAAACCATCGCTGCTAATCTTAATTCTACGCCTGAATCCCTCCCCCTAAGAAAATTCGTTTCACTAATAAACATCCATTATTCCTCGTCAGCGGATCTAAAAAAAAAACCAATCGCCTCTCATGCATATAAGCGCAATGAAGACAAGCGAGCGATCATAAACCCAGAAACGTCGTCGCTTCCACATTCCGCTTCGCGTTCATCCTCGTTCCGCCGCTCTCGACGACCGGCCGGGCAATCCATCGATTAGTACAATTAAACGGCCGAAATTCCCGAAATAAGTGGCTCGAGCGCCGCCGCCGCGTCCAATTGGCCCCCGGGCGCTCGTTTCGTGCAGCGCGGCGCGAACAACGACGATGGAGACGTCTTTTATAATTAAGCCAGCCGAGTTGCGTGCACGTCCATTACAATAACTGCAGGCGTGTACCGTCGCGCTACGCGGCTGAGAAGCGGGCCAAGAGACGTTTCTTCGAGCTTTTCCGAAAAGTCGCCGGGGGAGTTCGAAAATGAGCGAGGCTGCGGTTGAGGCCTTGTCGCGCGGTGACCTTTTCGCGACGCGACGGTTTCGCTAGATTTTTATGCTTCGGGAATTTATTTGCGGACGTTTTCGTATTTGAAATTTTTCCATGGCATATAGTTTGCTTGACAGACGTCTTATCGAGGTTGATTTCTTATCGGAACTGAAGAATATAAAAATATCTGGGTGGGTAAAGATAATTTGAGATTATTCCAAGGTTAATAAGTATAGTCCAGAGAAATTTAATTGCGGTTTTGGGGATGATGGTTATCAGGAATATTAATAAACGAGCTACACTAAGCGGCTTAAAATTAATTTTAAAAAGTAGCTATACAAGTTATACTTAAAACTTGAATCAGATAAGATAAAAGTAATAATATTTTCATTAATAATAATTAATTTCCGTTTTTGGTTATAAAAAAATGTACGCAAAGAAAAAAAAAATGAAACCCTGAAAACTAATGAATTTCCGGGCCGAAAATCATCATTACCTCGCCCCAAACTCAGCTTCGCATCTCATTAAAAACTCGGCCCGCATTCCAAAGGAAACAATAGAAAAAAGAAACACAAAGCTGATCGCTACAACACCTCGAGAGCCGAGAGAGCCGAAGCGCAATCGGGGCTACACATTTCCGCAACGGCGCGCGGTTAATTTAAACCTTGCGAGAAGCTTCTTCGGGCAGCGCGTCGCCAGTTGCGAAAGCGAAAAACCGCTCCGAGACAAGAGGAGCGACACGCGAAAGACATTAAGCTCCGCCGTCGTCGTCGCTGCTGCGCCTCCTTTTGCGATTCGTCGAAGTCGCTCTCTCTCTCTCTGGCAGCTGTGCGCGGCGCGATTGTCATTTCTGACCCTCGCCAGATATCGAGCGACGCACTTTTAAATGGATCGCTTTGATGGATCGATCGCGTCGAAGGTGATCTTGTTGCCTCGAGATTTATCGCCGAGGAGTATAGGTTTCTTTTTTTGGTTAAAAATAAATCATCGAAGATTATATATGGGGTAATAAAAATTGAATCAGGTGTCTTTTATTTTTAATTAAAATTTTGGTCGTTGCATAGAAGCACCGACGTGATATACGGCAGCGTTTAACTAGTCTAATTACGAGAACGTCGCCGAAACGAAGCGAAAATCTTAATGACTCCCCGCGGAGAGTCGTAGCGGCTAGTAATGAAGCGAGCGACTGATAGCTGCCCTAATGGATATTGATTTCGTCGGATAACCAATCTTTATGTCAGTTGTAAAGCAAACTCTGCACCATTTGGCATCAAAAAGTAAATCTTAAAAGGGATCATTAACAAGAAGCTAATGTCTTTCTTGTGGTAATTTACTTCTGGACTATCGGATATCTGGACTTTTTCGGAAAAGTAACTTTCTGGAAGAACTCAAAAACTGTTAAGG
Organism: Ormyrus pomaceus; assembly: GCA_900474385.1. Taxonomy (NCBI): domain Eukaryota; kingdom Metazoa; phylum Arthropoda; class Insecta; order Hymenoptera; family Ormyridae; genus Ormyrus; species Ormyrus pomaceus. The sequence goes on along the minus strand of UCOM01003114.1, from coordinate 8,713 downwards.
TATTTATTGTGACGAGGGTGATTACGTCTAAGAGGGTATTCGAATTTTTGCTCGAACGAGCTGATAATTATATGTAGATGTTATTAGTTTAACATAAATATCGATTTCTTTTTACGATCTAAAATAGAAATTTTTGCACGAAAACAAAAAAGTACTTATAAATCATTTTCTACTTGTTTACTGAAACTATAAATAAGTTTCCTTCGTACATTTCGAAAACTCATTTTAGATTTCACACCGATAAGAAAGTTTATTTGTTCTGAATGCACTGAACTCATATTTAAGAAAATGGGAATTGAAATAGAGCAAGCCAATATTTCTTCGTAGTTAAAAAATCATTTATTTAAGTTCAAAGAATATTTTATTTTATTAGTATAATACATAAAAATTTATAAATAAAAATCTTATTTTTTGCTGGAAAAAGAACAGTAAATTTGGCTGATTGTCCTCAATACTTTTACCAGCACTATTTCAAAACAGCTACGTTAATTACCGCAAAAGCAGCATCTCCTCGAATCCACAAATCCGGCGCACCTCCCGATCTCCACCCCCGAAACAACAGACAACCCTTGCACCGACACCCCATCATCATCCGTCCGTCAGCTCTCGGCGGCGCTCTCGCCATTGGTCGCGCGTTATTGGCCGCGGCGGCCGCCGCCGCCGCATTGAGATTGGTTCCGAGAAGCGGCCTCCGTGGACCGCTGCCAGACGGAGGCAGAGCCGCCGCCGCTTGCACAATGTTGTTTATCGCGCGGGCAGATAAATAGCGTCGCCGCTGCCTTTCTGCACGCTGCTCGTCTTCTCTCTTTCTCTCTCTACGCTCCGATGCTTTTCGGAGCTCTATGCTTCTGAGAAAAGAGACGGGCAAAGATGCCGGGGTGAAGATTTGAGCGATGCTCGATGCGGGTGGGTTAGTTTTGCTTAGATGAAGAAGTAGGTGCGGCTTACTGGCTGTGAATTAGTTTTAGCGGATTCTATAGCTTTATTTAAATTTAGAAAAATGTTTGCGAAATCTACAGTAAGTCAAATGAGATGATTTTATAATTTCATTGTTGAGAAATATATATAAACGTTAAGTAATCATCTGGCATAACTTTATTATTACTTAATAATAATACAATGGTATAAAAACTTAAAATCAGCATAAAACTCGTAATTAATTACATTTCCCATCTCCAGGCTGAAAAACGATTTTTTTCAAATACTTGACACCTCAAAATTCCCACTCAAACCCCGACAAGCAGAACCTTAACCCCACCGATAAATCAAGCTCTTATTATCCAAATCAATTTTCCACACTTCCAGCCAAAGCTAATGCCACCGACGTGTATCCCAGCATCCTCCTCTCCCCCGTCCTCCATCCCTCCTCCCGCGCAGCGCGCAGAGCTCGATTTTTAAGCAATCGGCTAAAGCGATCCTTTCAACCCGATTGCGCCGATCTCCATGACAATGGCTCGCTTCCCGAAAAAAAGAGCGGGGCCGAATCCATCTTCGGCCGCTTCAAAGCCTCCTCTCTCTCTCTCTCCGGCCGGGAACAATTTTCGAAATGCATTCATAAATTCCCTCCGCGGGCCGGAGTTCGCTGACCTCTTTATGGACTCCGTAATACTGCGGGTCTAACCCCCGATCGACGCGGGACGACGACGACGACGGCAGCTGGTCGCGTGCTGACCCCCATGGCGAAGGGCCCTCCGCTCTCTCTCTCTCTCTCTCTCTCTGCTTATGGCCCATTATCTCCGTTCGTTAGCTTTCCTAGCACGGAACACGCCTTTTTTCGTTCCTCGTCCCTTTCTCCCCTCCCTCGCGAGAGAGAGCTGTGTGCAGCGGGGTTCGTCGGTGACAGCCGCGTGTCCGCGGGCTTTTTTTTCGATTTTTTCGGACATGGAAGTGCTGTTTGGTTAACGAGGATTTTTTTTTTCGACCGCGGCGTAGATGCGATCTTGATGGGTGGCGTATCAATCTTTGCGAGAGTTGCTTTTTCTGTTGGCTTTTTATCGTGTACTTATGAGGGTAGTTGTATTGTGTATAATAATGGATAAATCCTATATTTTGGTAGTAATGTATTTTGTAACCTTTCTATTTTAAATTCCGTTGAAAACCTTATAAGAATTCTTCCAAAGTTTAATAATTACATTACTGCGTTAAATTATCTCCGAACAAATTTACTTCGGATTAAAAATTTCAATAATCGATGCATTTGTATACGGTGCAATAACGATTATTATTCATCAACTCGCTCGGCGAACAGCTCTAAACCCGTGAACGACACCTTCCCCAAAAATCCGCCCCCCCCGAAGGGCAAATCCTCGGATTACGTTCCAAAGCATGAAGCTGGGCACAAAGATCATCGCTCGCAACCGCTTCCAGTCGAGCGAAGCGCGTCGCGGCGCTTAAAACTCGAAATCCCTCAAAGTCTCCTAAAAATTCACCCCGCGCGCTATGAACACCACTCGATAAAACAATTTCGGCCATTTGTACATACAACAATGCCACGGCGCCCCATCGTCAGTACTTTACTGCCCATAAAAAAGACTACGTCTCTCTTTTGATGCTCAGTGCTGCTCCTCCTTCGAAATTAATGAAAGAGAACAGTCGGCGATGAAGCGAGTCATTAATAAACATTAATTTCGAGTTCCACGTTAAAAGCCGCCGCCGCCGTTCGCGTGGCGGAAGTCGCCCGAGGAATTTTAATGCCGGCGAGCGACATCTTCCCCCCTCCCTCCCCCCTCCCAGCTCCAGCACGCTTCATAAATTTCAGTTAGGGGCGGCTTGTCCCGTACTTCTGCCCCCGAGAATCCTCGTAAAATATCACTTGCCCGCCCGACGACACCCCTCGAAGATCGTGTTCGAACGCTAAGTCGTTTGTATTCGCTTGCCTTCCTAAAGTCGCGGCTCTTCGCTCTCTCTCTCTCTCTCTCTCTCTCTCTCTCTCCTTTCTCGGGGCTGCGATTGATGATGCTGCGGGGAGAGGGGCCTTTTTTGCCGATCAAGTGCAACAAGCTGGAAATTTATGGCTCTCGGGGCTTTTAAACGCTCCGACACTCGGGACTAAGAACTTTGGGTGTTTTTCGTAATTTTGCGAAATATAATCCCCCCCTGCGACGATGCACGGCGTTCCGTTACGGTAAAATATTCCACTATACTGATAAAACTTATCTTAAAATATGGACTTTTCCGATTTGTTCCACCGACAATCAATACACGAATTCTTATTCATCAGCCCCCTGCTATCTCGTTCTCCTCCGAGCGTCAATTTTATCTTCCACGCGACAACCTACTCCGCCCCCCCTCAAGACAAACTCGACCAAATCCGCCAAACCTGACCAGTCAAGCGCTCGAACACCGCTCTCGCCTATTTTTATCAGTCCCGCTCACAGCGGAGCCTTGAAAATCGCCGGCGCGCGGCGGTGCATCCGAAGCGCGGAGCCAGGCGCCGCGAGCGGATCGTTGCGTTAGAATCGATCGCTCGATCGATAACGAGCGCGCGGCGGAGAGCGAGAGAGAGCAATTGTCATTCCGCGCGATGGATCTCCGCGGCGCAGGAACGCCGGCCGCGGCAATATCGCGGCTGCGTACGCGACCGGAATATACGCGGCTCTTGTACGTGATGCCTGCCGGGGGATAGATTCTCGCGTTTAGTTTCCTTTTCATTGTCGTTAGGCTGAACGCGAGATTTTCTTTGGAAACCGCGAGCTTCGGGCGACGGTTGACCGCGAGGCTTTGTTCTGCGGGCATTTAAGTTGTTTTTTTAATCGACCTGATTTGTGTAATGATTGTCGGGTGAAAAAGCTAGAATTATGTATAAGTTTCCTGACTGTTCTCTATTAAAAAACCAATGTTTGATTGAACTTTAGCATATAAGTATACTTTGATTTTTAATACTTACCGAGAACAATTATATTTTACCAAAAAGAATATTTCCTCTCTACTCCGCGCATCTGTATTACATGCACGGAGCACTAAACAAGCCGGTAAGCAGAATCGGCTATAAAAAACTTAACCTTTGAACAAACTTAATTCGCATATACGCCTCGTACGTACACGCGGCTTCTTCTGATTCTCGAAAGCGGGGAGCATCGAATGTAAGCCGGGACTGCAGATAAGATTCTCGGCGGTTTTACCGAGAACGCGCGGCCGTCGCCTCGCGTATATGCGCGACCTAAAAAAAATCTCTCTCGAGCCTCGTGCCGGCCTTGCTAAATAAGCGATTTTCCAGGAAATAATTTCTCTGACCGGCTCTGATCGCTCTCGAGTCTTTTGGCCTCTCGGCGCTTTGGTAGAGGAAGGCGGAGGTCCGTTTTTGGTCTGATTTCCTTGGTGTGTCGATTTATCGAAATTCCTGTTTGCAAAATTGAATAATCCACTTACCCTCGAGGCAGTCCAAGCTCTACAAAAACGGATTAATCGTTGAAATTCCAGGCGCGTTATCGAGCATACCGGGTCTTCGCTCCGAAAAAAAATTCCGTCCCGCGGCTTTTCGAAAAATATTCCAGTCGCCCGCAGCCGTCGCAGCCGATCGTCCCTCTTTCGCGGTGGAAAAAAGAGCGAGCGAGACCCACACGCGCACACACACACGCGCCGGCTGTCGTTCGAGAGCTCTGCGTGCACGAACGGGGCTGCGTCCGCAGCTACACGCGGACGTGTGCACGCGAACGGGAAAGTTCGCGAGCGGGGCGTGACTCGCGTTACGAGCTCGCTAACAGAGTTAGCGAGGCCGGGATTATTAACATGCGAAAAGCCGCATCTGTCGATCTCGTCCAGATATCTTGCGGGAGTTGGCTCGCGGCTTTTTTTTTCTTTGGAACGTATTGAAGGTAAATGTGGATTTTTGGGGGGCTTTGGCGGTGTTTAGTGGCTTGGTTTTGTAGATATTTTTGAGACATTTTTGTGATTCTTCGGGCGTTGTTTACTAAATGTATTCCAATTTTAGACTATTTCAATATTCACAGCCAGTTTATCCGCTTACTTCAGTGATTTTTAGCCAATTTGAAAATGTCGCGAGAAATTGGCTAAAAAATCGTAAACGTTTCCATTATCAAAAGTGCAGAATATTTGCCATTTCTTTTTGGATTAACATTTAATTATTTTTAAAAACAAGTAGCGTTTTATCAAAATATATTAATAATAATTATTTACAGTGTTCAAAATTAAGAGTAAGACATTTTTTCTTTAACTTCAATTCCGCAGTCTCCCTTCCCAATATTTCCCTAGCAATCTGTTAAGCTCCATATCAGGCGAAAATCGCGATAAATGACTCCGAAGTCTCCCGGACGCGCTGGTCGGCCCGCCGCAATCACTCCGCTTCACCGACAAATGACGTATACGAAATTGAGGCGAAACCCTGGCCCTGAAAAATGTCCGTCATTCCGCATCAGCCGAGCAAACACACGCCGAGGATAAGGCACTCAATTGAATTAAGAAACGGGCAGGCGACTCCCGCGAGCGGGCAGGCCGAAGATAAGAATGCCGGAGAGAGAGAAATCAGAGTTGAGTTCGCCCTTCGCTGCAGAGGGAACAACGGAAGAGGAGCCGGAGAGAAAGAAACCCTTAGGAGCCGAGAGAGAGCCGAACTGCCTACATACATATTTCGCGATGCGCATAAGATATGTATCGAGCAATATCTGGCGGACCCGGCAGAGAAATGGACTGATTCATTTTCATCTCGGCTCGGCGATATATCAAGAAATATTCTTTTTGTTCGGGCGGACGGTCGAAGTATAGGTATATAACCCAGGCTGTTTGCTTTAACGCAAGTTGGATGCGAACGGTATATCTCGAAATTAATGGTAACGTATTTATGAATGTCAAGTGGCAAGGATTTATATTCTTTTATAATGCGTTTCAGCCTTGATGGCTGCATAAACACTAAATTACGTACCTTTTTAACGTGCTAATTAAAGTTTCTTTTTTATTAACGAAATCATGACTATATATACTCTTTTTTAAAACAAACAACATACCTCTAAAAAGCTTAATAACAAATTTTACTTTCCAAACAAACCCTCCCTACCATCTTTCCACCATTTTCAAAGCAAAAAACGACATAGTTTAAATTCGCGCAGCCTGGAACCTCCAAAAATCCACCCCCGGGCCCAACCCTCCGCCTCGTTCGCACACGGAAGAATAAATCCTCCCTCGAAGCCTCCCGCGAAAATCGCCGTCCCCGAGTCGGTCCCTCCGCGAGGCATAGACACCGGGCGGAAATCAGAAGAAGCTAAAGGAAGACGGGAATAAAGTTGCCGGCGGCGGCGGCGGCGGCAGACTTGGGGTGGCACGCTTGGCCGACTCCTCGCCCCGGGAGGCAATTTAGGAGAGAGGCGCTCTCGCGGGGGACCGAGGCGCGTATTGATTTTCCGCGCGCGCGGCCCCGAGGAGAGAGGGACTTGTGTGCATGCAGCGGGAGTGCACGTGGCCAAGGTGCAATTGCGCGCGGGGTTCGAGCGTAAGGCGGAGCGCTCGGGGTTTCTTTTTTTTTCTGCTCCGCGCAAAATGCGGGAGGACGGCAGGGGCTGGTAGGTGAAGAATTTTTTTTGTCGAGACGAATTTAGACGATGTGGTATATAGGTGGGTTGGGTGGTTGTAGGTGCATTCGTCAAGTTATATATGTTTGTGTATTAGATAAAGATAAGAAAAATACGTACCCATTGAATGATCTGATTAAAATTAAAAGCTATAAAGCTCCTGCCATCTGGCTGGAAAAAATGAATATAAGTGTAAGCAAAATTTATATTTTTCTCAATTCATAATGAATTTTAAATTATTTATAAACTATTTCAATCGGCAGGGAATAATAATTGAAGGTTTATAAGAAACAGATATAAATCTTAAATTATTATTGCCTCTCGATTGAAAGGAACAAGGAATTGAATGAAGGAATTGAAGAAACAGTTGTTTCTTATAAATTATACAGAATATTGTACGATTACTTCGTACAATATTCTGTACGAAGTGCGAAGCTTAATATGGCTAATTACCACTATTTAAGAAATTTACACGAGAATCAGCTAACTACAGCAATGCCATGACGAGAAATACAACCGCTAGTTTAGCCATAGTCTCTGTATCCACTTTTCTAAAGAACTACCGGATGCTTCAGTAGAGTAGCTCTTTAAAATAAGACCTTATCTCCTCAGGAAAAGTAGAAAGTTTCACGTTCGTGTATTATTCCAGTTGCAACTGCTCATTCTTTATCGCGCGTTTTAGAAGAACCTCTAAATGTGGAAAAGGAAAATACATGCAGGCATTACCGATGGTGACCGTAAGATTATGGGAGCTGTTGTGACTGAGTTTCCCACAACAATATGGCGTTCGGTCTCGTTAACTTGTACGTATATTGCAATGAATCTTAATTCATAATTTTATTGAAAATTCCCTTTTTCTATTGTTTTTGAGGGGCAGGTAAATTATTCGGACTAATGGAGCTTTTATTGAGTTGCAAAATTAGATGCAATTCATTACTTGGATGGTTTTCATTTTATTTTTTTGTGTTGAAATTGTTTTAAGTTTTTTGTTCCGTACATTTGAATCGATAGTTTCAAGCTAGCATCCTAATTTTAAAATAAGCGCGACTTTGTGCAAGGTCAAAATAATTTTGCGACTCTGTAAATACTAAAAGCAAAACAAAGTAAATATTAAATAAAGCAAAACAAATTATAGAATATATTATACTAAAAATTTTATTTATTCTTTGTACAATTTGTTCAGTTTACTGCAGTAAAAGTCACCATTGCTTGGTGGGTTGTACAGAAGACGTGTAGTAGAAGCTTATATTTAAAAAATCTTCATTATGAATTTTGGCGTAATAATTTCTTTGGCATTATTTGTAAATACTACATGAAGCAAAACAAAGTAAATATTAAATAAAACAAAACAAATTATAGAACTTAATATAATGAAAATTTTATTTATTCTTTGTGTAACTCGTTCATTTTACTGCAGTTGAAGTTACCATTTCTTGGTGGATTGTACGGAAAACGTCTAGTAAATATATAATAGCTTTTACTTAAGAAATTTTCATTATGAATTTTGTCGTAAAAATTTCTTTGACATTATTTGTTATTTTAAAAATGTTAATAAATGATAGTAAAGGGGATCTTAAAGACAATTTTAATCTTTCAACGAAACTAGATGCAGCACCTGAAATGACGGTATAGTAAATTTTTGTTTTTCTTTATTTAAACACATTTTTATATCTTATTCTTTAATACATTTAGATGGACATTGTGCAAATGTGTTTTGAAGAAAGCACTGTTATTTTTGGTGACCAGAGAGAAGATAACATCGCTATTTTAGGCATTTTAACAAATTTCTTTAATCCGTTTTATCTTTTTGATACTGAAGGTTTTATTCTTCAAAAGTATAATAGTTTTCGACGCACCTATGTTCTTAATGAAACGATACTTGAGACAAAATCGTTGCCTCCTTCTAATGTAATTATTTTTATATCATTCAATACAAATTTTACAAAACTTTTAGAATACATCCAAAACTCTCTTTGGTGGAATCACGAAGCACGATTTTTTATTATTAGTAGAAATAACTGTCATATTGCCAATGAAATATTGATTATTTTGTGGTCCTTCAACATTTTAAATGCAGTCCTTATATGTAACATATTGAATAGTCAGTTAATCTACACTTTTAATCCATTCTCCGACGACTCTCCAACATTTTGGAGTAAAATGCACGTCACAAATATGCCACACAAAGAATG
>UCOM01003113.1:0-20162 GCA_900474385.1 Ormyrus pomaceus | reverse complement strand
TGAACGCAGTTTGCTGCTCCGTAGGAGCGTGCACCCGCGAGTTGATACGGAGTGGGAAAGAACCTCCTTAAGTAAATGAAAAGGAGACAATAATCTATTAAATATGCAGTAAAGTATTTATAATACTTTAATTAGTTAATAATTAACAACAACTAAATAATGTGATGTGAAACTGGCGTTTTCCCCTATTCGCTCTGTTTTTAACTATTTTCAACTGCGTCCCAGTATTGACTCAAAAAAAATATTTTTTACCTTTTAGAACCATTAACGCTTTTTTTTACCATAGTGCAAACTAAATTATCTTCTAAATTGCTATTGATTGGAAAATAATAGTTAAGTGGACTTAAATATCGCAGTAAATGCATTAGTGGCATATACATCCGCACGTATTAGCAGAAAAGTGTAAAAGAGTAAAAAGGAAATAGGCACAAATTGCTCCATATAAGTCATGAACAAAGACGTTGAGCAAAGCGCTTACGAGACACGGGGGGTAAATACGACGAAAAAGGCCGACGATAAAGCCAATTTCCCCGCGGAATCGCACTCAGCGACCATTCAAGAACAGCTAAGAAACAATAATCCGCGCAAGTGCAATTCCACTGCGGGGGCAAGTTATAAAGGTCTCGAAGCGGATAAGAGCCGGGGAAAGAAAGGGAACTGGCAAGCAGCATCGGCTGAGGATTCATTCATCAAACAGGGGCAAAAGGGAGCGAGTTGAGAATCGCGTAAAAATTGTTCGAGTGTTTTCCTCTGACTTTAGCTCATAATGCCAGAAGTTACAAGACAAAGGCTTTCGATCCACCGAGGATGAGGGGTAAAAGCGTTTTGGGAACTTTTGGTTTTAATGTAACGCTAAATATTTGCAAAATGAAATGAAATTAATTCCACTGCTTGATTTCTTTAAACGTGAAATACCTAAACTTTTTAATATCTGAATAAATAGCCTGGAATAACTTTTGATAGAAAGTATTTGATAAAATAAAATCCAAAAAAATTTTATAAAAGGCTTTCTAAAATACTTATAAAACGTTTAAAAAGTCTATAACGAAAAAGTTTTAACTAACTAAATAAATAAATAAAATTTTAAAAGACAGTTTACAGCCTTCGCGCGTAACGAAATTTCGCCGAATTTCAATTCCAAATATCCATTTTTGGCCTGAAAGAGCATCAGCTTCCCGGGAAAGAAAAATTCCCCGTCGTAAACGCAAAGCGTTTTCTAACCCCCCCGCATAAACTTCCCGGCGAGCGAGCAAATAACCCAGAAAAATCAAATCCTCCGAAGAAGCGCGACTCTCTTAACAGCCGTATCTCGTGGCCTCGGCGCGGCAGCCAACACGCCGCAGCGTGTATTCTTCCCCGGGTGAACACGCGGGAAGCCGCTCGTTCGCCGGATTAGCTGCGCGCCTCATATCCCGCGGTGCGCTCGCTGTCCCGTGAATTATTATGAATCTGCAAGGAGAGAATTCTCTCTCTCTCTCTCGCCCTCTAAAACAAAATATCCGCCTACGCGCTCTGGCGGACTTTCGAGGCTAAGGGTTAATGACGCGAGGCAGCAGGTATATGTGTACGGGAGTTAGAAGTGGATGAGGATGCCTCGTAATGAAGTGCTTTTGATTCCCGACCAGCGAGGGGCGGCTTAGCTTACATTTTTTTAAAGGAAAAGTGCGTTAGGTTTTACCTTACCGGGGCGAGGGCTGCGCGCGTAGTAATGGATACTTCTCGGGTTTCAAGTGCTTGGGACGATGTAGATTTTTTAATGCGTAAAGCGCAACGCGCCGAAATTAAAAGCAATTAAAATTTTTCTTCGCGAAAGATTAAATTATACTGTTTCGCTTAATGAGTATATTTTCAGCGGATAAAGTAAATAAATTTTATCCAAAGAATTTCAATACCTCAATGTTCGAAGATAATGTACTATATTCATTCAGTCCAAATGCTGTATACACTGTTATCTTATTAAATTGTTATTTCGCGCAACAATAACCTCCATTCCGATGCTTTGCGAAAACATTACAATACATTTCAATGCAGTCCAGCATAATATCAGTTCAGCTCCCGTTATCACAAAAACTATCCAATCGTAAGAATAAACAAGCGGCACCGAGCATCAATCTCCATTATCAAACAGCCACCCCGCGGCGAACAAAGACGCTCGGAACGAGAGAGAGAGAGAGAGAGAAAAAAGAGCGAATAACAGCGCGGATCGATACCTCGGCCTCGAACGCAATCAGCGAAACGAAAACAAGCGAGCGGCGAGAGAGCCGACCATTATCAGCCGACGTGTAATATGCAAAGCCCCGGGAACTTTGTTTGCTTTTATAGGCGGCAGATTCGTGGTGACGTCCCAGGGCGACCTGCACATCAAGTCAGCCAGGCAGGAGGACGGCCGAGCCACGTACTCCTGCTTGACCAGACACTCGCTCACCGGCGAGACCAGGAAGAGCGAGCCCGCCTCCCTGACTGTCATCGGTAAGCTCCAGATTTCCGCGCGAAGCTTCTGTTGGACGTTGTAATTTAACCGGAAGTTCGATGGGGTTCGCGGGCTGTCGACGATGCGGGAAATATGACGGCGCGCGTTATAACTGGGTCCGCGCTGAAATTTCGGATTTGGACGTCAGACTTTGTGGTGTGAATTTCGAAAATTTAAGTTTTAATAACATTAGGTCGCGCTGTTCTCGACCCTGTGTATATTCAAATGCAAATCGAGCTAGGATTTTAAAAAAATTATTGTACTGCTAGTATTTGACCTGATAAGAAAGGATTTAACGAGGTGGAAAATTTGCATGGGATTAAAATTCAAAATTTGGTAGAAATGAGAGAAAGAGATGATTTTTGTGCTGAATACATATTGCAATTTAACACTGATTAAATCTAAATACTAAATAATACCATAAATGTAGAAAAAATTTTCAATTTGCACAATCGAAATAAAAATAGCGTTCCAATCACGACAATGGAACCGCTTCGTCGAAGCGGGAGCCGGCAAAGAGCAAAGCGAACCCTCTAATATTCGGTTAACCGCGAAACACAGCAGCGCCCATAAACCCGAATTCAGCGCGTCACGTCGCACCAAGACACATCTCCTTCCCTCGGCTAACTCGGCACGGCCCCGCGCATAACCGGACACACAGAGAGAGAGAGAGAGCCTGTCTCAATATCTCGGGGCGTTATATTTCCTCCAGAGCCGAGCAGCACAATGCCACCGAAGCTGATGCAGCGCTCGCAAATTGCAATTTCCGCGGAGCGGGGCTCCGACGTACACCTGACCTGCTCGGCCCAAGGAAACCCGCCGCCGCAGTTCACCTGGTATCGGGACGTCAACGGTGAGTACTTTTATCTGCGCCGAATGCTCTTTCTGCGTTTTTCTTTCATCCGAGTTGCCGCGGAAAGAGAAGCAGAAAGGGGGGGGGGGAGGACGGCTGCTTGATGAGAAGCCGATGAAGAGTCCTGACGGGAAACCGGAGAGGCTGTCTGCATAAATTGAGTTTGGCGACTTGAATTTCCAACCAGCCAAGGCCGTACATTCCGTTGCGCTGATTTTAGCGCGCGGAAAAGTTTGTGCGATTTCTTTCGCGAGTATTAATCAAGATGTTTTTATGTAACTTTAGAAGGATCTACAAGATGGCTTAATATTAAATAAATAATATTATTATTAATATTTATTAATTACTGTGTAAACTATTTTTTTTTAAATAAATTATAAAATTTGTTACTTTAGTTTGTTTACTGCCTCTTTTAATTTCATAATAAAATGACGCGCTTTTACGTAAAATTCAATATTCGAAGTGGAACGCTTTCAATTCGAGCACTCGTCGAAGAAGTAACTAGATAATTTTCTCGAGAATCATATTTCCCTCCCCGCGGGAGAGCAAATAAAAAAGGCCATCCCCGCGTTCTCGGGTTGCCCACTATCTGCCATTTTCCAATCCGCTACGTCTCCATTGCATTCCCGGCTTACGCTCCGGTTAATTCAGCCGCGCGATCGATATATCGCTTTATTTTTCTCCCTTATAACGAAAACTCGCCTTCGCAATCCTCCCGAACTAACTGAAACGCACACGCACACACGCAGGTCGAACCGTCGCCGTGGAGTCGCACGGCAGGATCCAGCTGTGGGGCGATCTGATCAGGATCAACAGAGTCGACGTTCAAGACGCGGGGAGGTACGTCTGCAGCGCGCGCAACCAATTCGGCGAACAGCAGGCCGAGACTCATCTATCCGTCACCTCGAAATTGAACGCGCGCATCCAGCCGAGGCTACAGGTTTGTTTCTCCCTCCTTCGCCCTCCTTTTCGCGTCGATGGAAAACTCGTTATCGGATTTCCGCAGCCGCGTTTTTTACGGCGCCGAAATTACCGACGCGCCTCAATTTACGAGAGGACGCCGCTATTTGTCGGATGCTATTTCTTTGTCGGGGATAATTCTTTGACGAGCTCGGCGAATTTCACGCCGCGATTTTTTCGCCGACGTAATTCTATAGTTGGGCTTTCTGTACCTGGGAAATTTGTTGCTGAATTTAAATCCTTTATTTAACGTTTAAATATATAGTCTCGGGCGAATAGAACAGCTTGTCTGACTAAATACTGTGACCGACTACTCAGCATAAAATCCCTCGAGCTCTAAAGGAATATTTATTTAACAAATGGGACTTTGAATGAAATAAAAAAAAAACTGCTCTGAACCTTCCGTAAAGCAGCCTTATTGCGCAGCTCCCGTCGTTCCCTCAGCCTGTCACTCTCTCCTCGCAATTCCGTCGTGCCCACAAAGGTCATACCTCCGCGCAGAAATAAAAAGCAGTCATTTCCCGCTACCATCAATAGCGACGGAGAGAAAAAAAAAGAAGGGTGATGCGCACGTTCGTTGGTGGGGTTGCAGGTCGTAAACTCGGGCCAGACGGCGATGATGAATTGCACGGTCGAGGGCTTTCCCATCGAGAGCGTCGAGTGGCTGCACGACGGGCTGCCAGTGCTGACCGCCCAGGACACGCGGATCTGGCTGCCGGCGCCCCTCGTCCTCATGATCGGCGCCGTCGGACGACGGGACAAGGGCATGTACCAGTGCCTCGTCAGGAGCGACAAGGAGAACGCCCAGGCCACCGCCGAACTCAAGCTTGGCGGTGAGCGAGACGCTGATGCAGCTGCTGATGTGCTTTAACTGTCCCCCTAAGCGTATTTTCGGCGCGTTCTGCCCATTTGTTGGACTGAAACATGCGAGCTTTTATTCATTAATTGTTTATTCAGTCATCTAAATTTTCATATACTTTTTAACAATTTTAATCAGCTATTTAATCGAGAGTGGAATATTTTGAGTTATTTCAGATATTTTATGAATTTAAAACAGGATTTTACGGGATTGTTAAAGGCCCTCATATTATTTTAATGCATGATAATATAAAATTTTGCAAAATTTTTAAAATTTAAAAATATTTATTACGCGCGGCAAATCTTTTAATCTCTTTTTAATCGTTTCTCGTATAATAATGACAGAGTTACATTGAAGTATTAAGCAGACACTGCTGGATAATTAATTAAGCATTCTTTCGTAAAGTGAATTTAATTATTTGATCGATAGCGTTATAACTTTTAATTAAAAAATTTAACAAAATAAAAGTTGTAATTAATTCCTCAATACCAGACACGGTGCCAGAGTTGCAATACACGTTTATCGAGCAAACTTTACGACCTGGACCGTCGGTGTCCTTGAGGTGCTCCGCGACTGGCTCTCCGCCACCCTCTTTCACGTGGCTGCTCGACGGCGAACCTCTCAAGGAAATTACCTCCAGTCACAGGTATGTTATTCCTGCCGCTCTAATTCGTTTCACAATTTTCAATTTTGTTTAGCCTCCGCGTTAACTAAAGACAAATGTTCCTTCGTTTCCCCCAATTTTTTAATCCTTTGCCGACCGAATAAAACGAATGTGCAATATATGCTCCTTTCAGATACGCCATCAGCCAGTACGTGGACCAGTCGGGGGACGTGATCAGTCATTTAAACATTACCTCGGCGAATCCGGAAGACGGCGGTCTGTACGCCTGCGTGGCCTCGAATACACTCGCCGCTGTCGAGCACAAAGCCAGGCTCAATATATGGGGTGAGTCCAGGCAGAAAACGCCCATACAATTGACGCTCGTAAACTTTTCCTATCTGCTCAAAGGCTTTTTTCTATATGCATATATCTCCTGCCCCGCTGCTCTCTCGAAAAATAATGTATTGAATTCCAAAAATTGTTTATTGGAATGCCCTTGCGCAAATACGCCCGCTACCGATGAAAAAGCCATTTAATTCAATATATACTGGGGGTTCTTTCAGCGAATAATTAGTTTTCGGCGCTTAATTGCTCCGTCCATTATTCTTTCATTGATTCGGCACTTTCTTATTGAGCTTCGTGTTCGTAGAAAATGGAGGTTTGATAATTCAAGCATTTATCCTTAAAAAACACGATATATAATTGAAGGTTTAACTTGATAAAAGCGCAAAGCCACACGAGAGAAAGAAAAACATTCCAAAATAACGAGCAAGAAAAGCCGGCCGGAAGTAGCCTCCAATTATTCCCTAATAGAATCCCCGCATCGCCAAGAGCCCTTAACGCGTTTAACGGCCGCAGCGCAGTGCAATCTACAATTTCTTTATTATTATCGCTCGGGTCTAAAGGGGCGCCTTACATCCGGCCGCGTAAAGAGCCGGTGCGGGCGATCGCCGGCCGGGACATCACGATAGCCTGCCCGTACTCCGGCTATCCCATAACTTCGGTCAAGTGGTCCCGGGGCGGCTCGACCCTGCCCCCGGATCTCAGGCACAAGATCGACAACGAGGGCCACCTCACCATCACCGACGTCAATACCAACGACCAGGGCACCTACACCTGCACCGTTCACGCCAACTCGGGACAGACCGCCACCAGAGATATACACGTCGAAGTTCAGAGTGAGTTTCGTTATGTACAAATCGGAATTCGGAATGCGTTAACTGATTTGAAAAAAAAGTTCATTTTTAGATAAGTTATTGCAGCATGTTAATACTTTAATTAAACGTGACAGTTTTCAATTAAAACTGTTATTTTTAGGTATTAATTTCAATTAAAAACACGTTCTTTTACCAAACTTGTCAAAATAGTGTTAATTATTGCTAATTTTTTAGTATCTAGTCTAAAAATAATTATGTCTGAACTTTGCAGGAATGAATCACCTCATTGCGTACAATTAAAAAAAAAACTAATTATATACGTTTAAAAATGTAAAATGCATAAAAAAATAGTTTTTATGTAATAAAGTTTTTACGTTCGCTGAAATAAAAATTACTTATTCCGTGTAATGAACGGAACGGGAGTTCACGTTTCATCGATGGAAATTGAATTTTCCAATCTGCGATTTTCATTGATTCATTAATTTTGCAGGTCCGCCTGTCATGGGTCCGCTTAATTTTCCCCCGAATCTGCAAGAAAACAGCCGGGCTCAGATCGCCTGCAGTATCACCTCCGGCGATCTCCCCATCGACTTCTCCTGGATGAAAGATGGGAAACCTCTTCCGGCGTCTCTCAACGTAAGTTTTCTCCCTTTCCCACGACGATATCGTTCCCATTTACCGAGTCGATAAATTTAAAAAGTTGCTCTCGTTACCGCGACTTCAAAATTAATTTGAAAGGCCTCGCATTTTTCATCCAAGAGCAAAAAGCGCGGCCTTTCAATCCCAAGAGTTGCTCTGTAAATCCATAAGTAAGCCTGACCTATGCTTTGGATATTTTTAATATTCAATTTTTTACGAACACGTAGTTATTGATAATCGAATTGTAAATTATAATTTATATTTATCGATTTACAAATTGAAACTCATTAAGTGTAGAATATCGCTGCAAGTAGTTTAAGCTTTATTTGTTCAGACGTGAAATTTTCCCTGCAAGAGTTCTTAAATTTCTTAAAAAGCGTACGCTGTAAGTACTTAAAAAAATCAACAAAAATAAAAAAGTTACTACTTTTATTACGTAAAAATATTTTCTGCAAGAAAGTGGATTTTATTTTTATAAAACTCACAGAATATGTACTTTTAATTTACTAACTATTTTCCCGTATTTTTACTTTACTATTTTTTTATAACTTACACAATATAATGTTTTTGCAACGTTTCTTCTGTATTTTTACCTCAATTTTCAAGGAATTAAAAAATACGCTTTTTTTAAATTTCGACAATATTTTTCATTTAACACTAGTTCATTTAACGTTACTCGCTTCTAATGAAGCTAATACAAACTGTTGCAAGAAAAAAATATCCAATCCAAAATAAATATTTTTGCATTTCTCGGCCTCCAGATCGAAGAAAAACGCGAGGAATTCTACAGCTTCTTAGTCTTCAAAGACGTCTCCTCCCGGCACAGCGGCAAGTACACCTGCATCGCGGAGAACAAGGCAGCAAAAGTGAACGAGACGGCGGAGCTGCTGGTGATGGTCCCTCCTCAGTGGAAGCACGAGGCCCAGAACGTCTCGACCCTCCTCGGCAACGCTCTCTACGTTCACTGCCAGGCGACGGGCTTCCCACCGCCTCAGATAACCTGGCTGCGCGGCCGCGGTCGCACCTCCGACAATTTCCAGCTGCTAAGCGAGGTGACGGACGGCCGTCTCACGATCCTGCCCAACGGCACCCTGTGGACGGCCTCGGCCGGACCCCAACACGAGGGCCACTACCTCTGCCGGGCCAACAACAGCATCGGCCCCGGACTCAGCAAAATCGTATACGTCTCCGTTAACGGTATGATTTATGGGGCTTCGAGAGCGGGGAGGGATTTCGGACGCTCGTTACACGCTCGCCCCGTGCGGGCTGCGAGGAGCAGGATCGATGCCTCGGATTGACCCGCGAGTTTTTCCTATTTCCCTGGGATTTTTTAATACTTTTTTATGGAGACTGGTTTGAACGCCGTTTTACGACCGAGGGATGCGGAATAGTTTTGTAATTATTTTGGAGGTATAAAATGTCGTAAATTTTTAGGAGAAATATATGTGTGCGGGAAATGCTCTGCAAACAGTTCGCAACTGTCGATATATATATTGACAAAAATGTAATTAAATATGTTTCAAAAAATATTTTATTTACTTTTACTGCTTCGCGCATTTCTTTTGCAAAATTTACGCGGGCCATAAAACAATAATAAAAAAAAATGATAAAAAGTAAATATTAAAAAGAATATTTTACATTTTTTAAATATTATTAATATTTTGTTGGAAAATAACACAACTGCAGAGCTTTAAACTATAGTCTTTTTTTATCTTCCGAGGCTTTAAATTAAAGACTCTAAATAATAGTTTCAAGTCCATTAATCACGCGCCTGATAAAAGAATTAAAAGCAGTCGGCATAAAACCCGAGGATTACCAGGCAATTCATATTTACAAGGCGACCCCTCGGATCATCTATCGCGCGACGAAGCTCCAAAGCTATCATCACTGTTTTATTCATGCATCTCTGGCAAGCGGAGCGCTCTGGGCCCGCACGGGCAAGATAGTAACCGGCGAGCGCATTTGCCTTATACACCACTATGATTTTATCGTCCTCCTCGTCCCTTATCTCTCCCGCTCTCGCTACAACCAGCGACAAGGCCGTGCTTGATCCCTACGATATATATACGTTCCTCTCTCTCTCTCTCTCACTGGCTGTTTGCAGAGCCGGCGAGATTTGAATTTCAGAGCAAGAACGTGACAATTCGAAGGGGCGAGTCGGTCACGCTGGACTGCACGGTCATCGGCGACAATCCCATTAACGTCCAGTGGACGCACAACAACAATCGGCTGGACACCAACGTGCATCGACTCACCATCAGCCAAGCGAAGACGGACAACGGGCTCAAGTCTCAGCTATCCATCCTGCTGAGCGACCGTCAGGACTCGGGCGTCTACCGATGCACCGCCATCAACGATTACGGCAGGAGCGAGCACTTTATATACCTAGCCGTGCAAGGTTCGTACTGCTCTTGTTTATCCTCTTCCCTCCCCCCCGGATGCGCATGCATACGCGCGCGGATTTCGGAGGGACGGCGCTCGTGTGGTTCGGTGGGTGTGAACGACCGTGCGAGGCGGAATGGGACATCGAGACGATCGTAAAAGCGTTTCATGTGTTTCGGTTTTATCGCTTTTTGCCGTGTCCGAGTATTTTTTTCCCGAAAAATATGTGTGTCAGTGTTGCCGTTAAAACAGTTTCTCGTTTTAACGAACGATTTCAACTTTTTTAAGTAGAATTAGATTAGATTACTTTGTCACACTTCTAATTTCGCTAGTTTGCTAAAAAAAAAAGTATTCAATTTTTTGTAATTAAGGATAATCCGAAAAATAAGACGTCTAGTTCAATGTTCTGCGGCGGTATGTGTCCAACCAGAATTTCAAAACTCCTTCCCAAACTTTCCCCAGAGTCCCAGAGTTTCCAAGTATTCCTGAGGTATAGCTCATACAAACTAAGTTAGAAAATCCATTACAAAACGTTACCCATCTCGAATTCTGGAAAGGAAGAGGAAATATTGTTTTGAATTAAATGGACTATATACAACGGCTTTCTCGAAACACTAAGGTCCGATTCCAATTCAACAGAGAGGCCAGATCCGCCATCGGCTCTAGAGGTCATTGAGATTGGCTCGAGATCGATCAAACTCTCCTGGAACAAAGCCTTTGACGGAAACAGTCCAATTCGGGAGTACATTATCCAGTACCAACCCGTTCCGCATGGCGCATCGGAAGGCAACTGGGAACTCTCGAGAACGCACAATATTTCGCATACGCCTGGCTCCTACTACGGTCTCGGGACAAATCCCACGCAAAATGGTAATTGGAACTCTCATTTTTGCCGATTGCTTCAACTAAAACCGCAGGCATTTTCGCGCCGTTATCGATGCTCCTTTCTGATTGTGTTTTGCGCTTTCGAAGCGGAGGAACGTAACAAATGTTTTACCGTTATAGGCATACCGCGTTTCGAAACGGCGAACGAAGATCAAGAAATAGCGTTGGTCGGCGGCCTGCATCCGGCGGTCACCTATAAATTTCGCGTATTCGCAATCAACTTTATTGATTCGAGCGAGCCGACTGGGCCAGCGGTGGCGAAAACACAGGAAGAAGGTAAATCATTCGCAACCCATACATAAAAAAGTCCAATACACAAACGAACATAATTTTTACCCTTTCATTTCAGCACCCACTGAGCCTCCTCAAAATATTAAAGTGAGTTCTGCCGGTCCTGGCGAATTGATTGTTAGTTGGGAGGTAATTTTAAATTATTACAATCATGTGCTTATTTCAAATTTATTTTGACTTTGCAACTTTCATATAAAATAATATTGCTACAGGCACCTCCGAAAGAATCTTGTAACGGTGATCTTTTGGGCTACATAGTCACTTGGTCCGAACATTCGTCTTCTACTTCCGGTGTCAATCAAAGCAAGAGTTTGAACGTCAACGGCTGGGCGACAAATAAGGTTACGCTGACGGGATTGAGAAACTTTACCAAGTATAATATATCCATTCGGGCTTTCAATAGTATTGCCAGAGGACCTGCTAGTGTTCCGATTACTGGCACTACCCAAGAAGGAGGTAAAATAATAACTTTATTGATTAAAAAGTAATTTAATTAACCGGTTAATTAATTTCGCATTACAGTTCCAAGTGCGCCGCCAACAAACGTCGAGTGCGAACCACTGACATCTCAGAGCGTGAAAGTGTACTGGAAAGCTCCGCCCGCTCATCAGCACGGCGGAATTATTCAAGGCTACAAAGTTTTTTATCGTCCTGTTCCGACCGATAACAGTACGTTCCTTCCTCCCTTGAAACCATTAAATTGCATCGTAAACTCGTAGTGTGCGGGATTATGTAAAGCGCAAAAAACCACCTGTTTTTTTTCCAGTGGAAATCTCTACGACGGGGGAAATTAAAAAAACCACCAGTGACGAGACGTATTTGCACACTATGTTCAAATATACGAATTATTCGATACGAGTTCTCGCATACACAGGCGCCGGAGATGGTATTTTGAGTAAACCAATTTACTGCGCCACGGAGGAAGATGGTAAGAGCTCTTTTAAATTATCTGTATGAAATAAAATTAATTTAATTTAATATATGTAGCTTCCAATAATCAAAAGTTTTAAACAACTTTTACCAAATAATAGTACTGTAATTACAGATGCAATGTCATTTGAAATTTTACAGTATTCTTGATTGCCAGTATTTCCTACGTTACCAACAGCATGTACGTTATCGAGGACATACCATTTACAATCTGTTCCTCAGTTGTTATTTTACCGACGTCGCGATGGAAAACATTGCAGACGATAAAAAAGTGTTCATGAAATCTTATCAAGATAAAATACATGATTATAAAATTATAATTTGATTATTAAAATTTTATTTAATAATTTTTCAAACAATTACATTTTACAAATACAATATTATAAAGTAAAAATGTGCTGAATAAATAGCTTGTACTAATACTAGTATTTCTTTTAGTGCCTGGTCCTCCTGCCGGTATAAAAGCCTTGGCTCTATCATCAGATTCAATATTAGTTTCATGGTTGCCTCCTTTGCAACCGAACGGTCGAGTGTCAAAGTACACTGTGTACTTCCGGGAAGCGGGTTCAAGTAAGCACAATACTTACACGATACACGAGCCGCCAACTTCTCAGTCCGATACTTTAACAAAGGAGTTGCGTGAATTTACTGAAAGGTGCAGATAATACTAGTAAATTTTTCAAAAAAAAAAAAAAAAAAAATGAGTACGAAAAATTCTTCTATCAATTTCTTTTATTTCATTTAATTGTCAGGCAACTTTACGAGTTTTGGGTCACGGCGTCAACGTCGCCAGGAGAAGGAGAAAGTACCCCTGTCGTTTCTCAAACGACAGATTCGAAAAGCAATGCGTCACCAGCAAGAGTAGCGTCGTTTTCTCAAATTTTGAAAAAACCCGTTAAGTCCTCAGTGATTCTTTCCTGCATAGTCGTTGGTAATCCGACTCCTAGGCCACTGTGGACCTATAAAAATAGTCAAGTTACCAAGAGTAAACACCATGAGATTACTTCAGATGGGCATTTAAAAATTAACGCATTAGAGCAGTCGGTTGCTGGCAACTATACCTGCTCAGCGAGTAATACATACGGAGATGATTCGATAACTTATACGTTAATTGTTGTTATGCCACCGAGAGCGCCTACGTTGGAGTTACAGTATACTACTACCGACAGCATTAAACTTTACTGGAACCACCCCGCTAATGGTGGAGCCAATATTCAAGGTAATTTATTTTAGTTGATTAATTTTCAATTACATCCATTAAAGAATAAAACTTTAAATTCAAATAATTTCCTACCCTTTATTCCGAAATTCAAATCATTTCATATTCGTATTATCACAAAGAGAGATTCATAGAAGTTTCTACAATTAATATCGTAGGTTACGTGTTAAGCTATAAGAAGGATAAGGGCGGCTGGGAGGAAATCGCCTTGTCTCCAGAGCACACGGAATGGACTTTGACTGGACTGAAATGCGGGTCTTCGTACGTAGCTCATTTGACGGCACAGAATCGAGTGGGCACTGGAGATCCAAGTCCGCTGATAAGTGCTACCACAAAGGGAACAGGTAATTGTTGGACATGACGAACTTCTTTGTTATGATCGATAAAGCACCTCTCCATTTATATAACTTATAGATGATTCGATAAAGCTCTTTTGTTTACTTGAAAATATTTGAATGCTGATGAGTCATAATTATTATATTTATTATATATTAGCAATTATTTATTATTTTTAAACATCGAAAAATAAATTGCAGCTCCTCTTGTACCAAGAGAACGCGATATAATAGTGGCAAACGCGACTTCAGTGCGTCTTTACCTGTTAAACTGGCCAAATGGAGAATGTCCGATTGAATATTACACAGTTGAGTTTCGCAAGAAACTCGGCGCCGAGCAATGGAATTTAGTGACTAGTCACGCGACTGACAATATCATAATCCGGGATTTGAAACCTGCGACCTGGTACAGCTTAAGACTGATAGCTCATAATGATGCTGGTTCAACCCAAGCATTGATGGACTTTGCCACAACGACTTTAAGTGGCGTTAGCATTGGTCCGCTAAACGATCTCATTATGGACGAGGACTCAATGAGATCGACTTCGAATTATAAAGTGCTCTACGTTGTAATACCACTTGTCTGTGCAATCATACTCATCATATCAGCCGTTGTTGTTGGCTACGTTATGCTTAAACGCAACGGCAGGTTTGTTCCTTTCTTATTTAGACGTTTTAAATAATGATGTGGATTAGTTTTAATGATCAAAGGAATTCTTTGTCGTAGGAGTACTTATTTGGGAGATATGTTGCCCGGACAGCAACAACCTGGTCTGGGGTTAAACGCACAACATCAAACACATCATCATTTGTCCAGCTGCATGAGTACTGTTCAAATGAAATCCACTGCCGAAAGAGATAATAGAAGAAATCATCAAGTTTATACCAGTTCACCTGTAAAACAAGATAATCATAAACCTCCTGTCGATCACGGATCAGGTATCCTTTTTCGCAAAAAAAAAAGAAAAACACCCGAAAATCAAGTAAAAAAGTTATACAGTAGAATATAAAATCGTTTTCTAGAAATGTACGAGATCAGCCCTTACGCAACATTCAGCGTTCCAGGGCGCGACAACCGGTCCGTAACCACAGCCACCTTGGACTACACGATGCAATTCAAAACGTTCGGTCACCTCGAGAACGAGGACATCAACACGATCGACTACGAGCGTACGAGCGTCGACTTCGAAAGGTGAAGCTTAGCGATTCATGTTCGCCCACCCACGCGCACGCGGCTCCCCAGCCGTCGAGGCGCACGAAGCCTCCCCAAAGAATAAACAGTTGTTATGCCTCTAGATCGAAAACGCCCAGGTGGCACAAGCAGCGCTACTTCCCGAGCATAGCCGAGGCCGAGAGCAAGATGCGCAACAACCGGCAAGGCTCAGGCAGCGATACATCGGGCAGCCCCTGCGGCGAGTGCGCCGGCCCCAGTTACCGGGTTCCCGTCAAGCCGTGCAGAGGTAATGTTTCTGCGGCGGCCTTTACACCGGTGCGACCGAAACCGTTGATGCGCAAAACGTAGTTGTTGTCGAGATCGAGACGTTAGGTGCCGAGATATTGACCGAGATAAGGAAGGACAGATTGGCAAGCATTATTTATATTTGTTTTGTACTTGCCGAATATCCGTTTGGCTCCTCGAAAATGCTTCTTAAGATTCTTTTGACATAGTTAGAGCTAATGATACTTCACTCGATGCCACATGCATTATAGCATCTTGTTTTCAGTTGCGATAACGTTATATACTATCAGTAAAGAAATCTAAAGCATTTAAGCACCGAAATACACTGAAACCAAGCTCTCTCGATTTACTTTTTATACATAGTTGTAGAACTAGAAATTTTAATTTTCTGGTGGAAAATTGAAATTTTAAAAGAGAAAAAAAAAAGTCGCCTTTAGTCAACGCTGTTGGCTCAGCGAGGTTCAAGTCTGTAAAGTGCATTTTAAATTGTTGAAAACCCACGTGCAGATGTGTTTTCGCGCGGTGTGGAGTCGAGCACCGAGTCCAACAACGAAGGCTCGCCGTCACTGGCAAGGCGCCGCAATCGTCAGCCCAGCGGCCGGTCCACTCGAAGGTAGCCAAGGTTTGTTTGCTTTCACATAGCACTCACAGTCCCATTATCGATCTCGGTGTGTGCTCTATTTCAATCTTTTATTTTTTATTTTACCATCAACTTTTTTGTTTTCTTACTCTTTATCTTTAAAAGTTACCATTTGCATCTCTCTAGAAAAGTTCTTTGAATTTTATTATGAATTGAGCACATAAAACAGTTACGATTTTTTTTTATACTTTAATTATAGTGATCGTTATAGTTCTCTTTCGAGGAAAGAATAAAAAATGGTATTTCATAAGTGTCATTTCTGCGTTTTACGTTGACATTACAGCTGATCCACTTATAAATACTAAATAATAACTAACCATAAATAAAATATAGAAAAATTCTGAAATTCTGATTAATCAAATAATAAAAATTCATTTCCGTTGAAATATCAGTAGATACTTAAATGTTTATTTCAAAATTCCGTTTAAATCTAAATCCTTGTCGAAACTATGTTTATGAGATACCAATACTAGTCAAAAACAAGTAGCTATCCTCAAACTTTTTAGTTTAGTATTTCTGTATTTATTATAGTTACTGGAAAATGTATTTGAAACCGTTATGTCCAAAGTAAAAGCTAAGAAAGCAGAGTAACGAACATTTTTTTTTTCCTATTTTTGCTTCTGGGTGCTTGGACAGCTCTGTGGAAGACATGACGCTGTTGCCGCCAAGTGGCTTTAGCGACAGCCGCGAATTGATTGAGGCAGAATGCGAACGAGATTCTCGTGACAGTCGCGAAAATCGCGATTGGCACAGGCAGTCCATCGGTACTCGGCATGGAGGCAGCCTCGGCCGGCTTCCAATTGAAGCCGTTGAAACTATGCTTGCTAGGTAATAATTGCAAACAAAGTAATTTTAAGAACTGCATTCTTTCGGTTCTCACATTTTTCCCAAATAAGAGAAACTTGTCGGCTGCGAGTAAATTGCCTGTCTATTATTTTAGCAGACAGATTATTAAAGAAACTACTTTTGATTTAAAATTAGTCTTAAAGTACTTGTCGTACTATTAAAAAGTAATTCTTTCTCAATAGTCATATGTCTTAGGGCATACACTTGTTATTATTGTTTTTAAATAATTTGAGTGGAAACTTTAAATTGCAGGCATAAGCAGCGAAAGGAACAGGAAAGGCAAGAATTCACAATACACGTATGATCAACTCTTAAAATACAAATAAAATATGTCATGCTCAACTATCTTTCCAACAACGATAAAGATTCTTTTAAGGTGCTGTCAGTGTTGAAAAATGCTAAAAATCAATCTTTGTAAATATCCACATTTACTCCGTGTAAAGCCACATCAAAATAACGATCACTGATGAACTGCCTCGCATTTCTGAACGTATTAATGCCTCCTTTATGTACTTTGTATAGTCGAAATGTATCACAAAAATGAGGCTTATCGCATCGCTACACCGCAAAAAGTATGGATTTCCGATAAATAGTGAAATCAATCGTAATAAAGCGAAACTTACCAATTACAACAATATTAATTAAAGCAAAAATATTAATAATAATTATAATAATCGACGATGACGAATATAATAAATGCCAAAGTTATAAGATTCTCACGTGTGCTCTAACTGCCAAAATTATTAATCGAGTGAACTTTATCGTCTGATTGTTTAGCTCGAATCGATACCAAAGACTATGAATCTTTATACAATTGCAGACTGACTCGTGTAACGAGTCTTCTAATAAATATAATTGTTACTTATATTAAAAATCCGTTTTCGATAAAAAATATTTATAGCTTGTTTCCCACACTGCAAGTGCAACCATATGCCTCATCGACTTTTTGTTCCTTGTTTATTAATATTTCTTAACGAGCGACTTTGATATGGAATTTATTGTAGTTTTAGGATATTTTCGCGTTTTGTATATAAACCACGAACATTTCTACATTGTATAGGGTTGATTTGTAAAAAAACTTAATATTAATTTTAATCTCTTGTAAAATTCTACAAAGTTGTTTATAATGATATTACAGAATTTTGCCAAAAAGGCATATTCTCTATGATTTTTTACATTGACTTTTTTACTCTTTACAAACTCATACTAACTTGACGAATAAACTCTTTTCTTAAAAATTCTGTATGTATGTTTTTTTCTACCATGTAATTTTATATGAATTGTAGAAAGTGCGAGAATGTGTTAGTGGAAAAATAAATTTCAAGTGAGTCTAAGAAAACGTCGTTGTACAAAAATTCATTATGAATAAATCTTTTAAAAGTTAAATCTTTGTATTATTATTATGCTTTTCCCAATAAATGTATAATATTTGCAACATTTTCTCTTAGAATAAAATGTTTCTGATGACATTTACTTATTATACTGTAAAGTATTTTACTAAAAACTTTCGACATTTAAATGTTTTCTTTCCTTTCTTCCTTCAAGAACTACGCAGTTTTGTTTTAAAAAATTACTAGTAGTTTAGTTTCACCATTTTGTAAAAATCCATAAAGTTACTAATTTTATATTTTAGTTTCAGTCTTTGAGAAACATTCGTTTACAACTCTTACATACTTGGTTTATGAAGATCCAATTTTATTTTATATTAAATTAAAAAGATTTATTAATCCAGGAATCGTAAATAATGTGGGACATATACTGTAATATAATGCTACTTATTTTTGGGAACACTTTAATAAGTAACACGGCAGCTGATTTGCAAATGAATTCCGTTTTACTCAATTTAAGCAATACTTTTAAACTGCATCATGTAACTATTTTAATATCTAAAAGTGATCCTTACGACTCCGAAACACAAGCTTTTCTTTTAGACGTAATAAAATGTCAACATCCCATCATTATATTAAATCTGGAGAAAATTACATCTTTAGAAGACGATCGATCACTGCAAATGCCAGAATATCGTAGTCTACGAAGTTCTACGATGTATGTCATTTTTTATCATGACGATACTGAATTTCATGAAAAGATAAGCAATATTTTAAATTATTTTATTCATATATCGCCTCTGGCAGCAAGACCTAGATGTTTGCTTATCATTAAAGATAAAACACATTACTTGGATGAAAAAATTGAAAAACTTTTACTTTTTGCTTGGGTTTCCAAATTTTTAGACTTTACAGTCTTAACATTCAACGAGGATAAAATAAGATTTTATAATTGCAATCCTTTTACAAACAATTTTAATACTGGGTACTTAAAAGATCCAATGGAATGTTTTCCTGATAAATTAAAAGATTTAAATCAGTATCCAATGAATATGTGCGTTATTAATTTTCCACCATTCCTCTACTGTCAAAATATAAGTGATAAGTTGTATTGCAATGGCAATGATTTTATTTATGCAGAACTGATTTCTCAAAAATTAAATTTTAATTTAACTCTTATTCCTGAGTTCGACGAAGACAAAATTAAAGCTGTGGAAAATTGTTTCAGAAAGTTACGAAATAATACGGTGAATGTATTACCGATGAATATGCGATTTCCATTTATTATATCCAAGAAAAAAGCTATGCTAGGAAGAGTAACGGATGATGGTAAATTAGTAATATTAGTACCTGTTTGCCCAATTTCAAGAATTGTCGTATCCCTTGATACCACCTTTAATATTTTATTATTTCCATTAATCGTACTTTTTTTTACTGTTGTAATAAAGTGGCTTAGGTTTCAACGAAATCAATGGGGAACCCTAAGGATCATACAAATTTTTATCGGGATTCCCATAAGACATCCCCGAAAAATAGCTGAAAGAATCATTTTTGTTGCAATAGCATTACTGTCCGTAAACTATTCTTCTACTTTATTTGGTAGGTTGGCTGATATTAAAATAGTTAAAACTGAAAAATCCTTAAGAACAATAGGCGACATCATAAACGCTGAATTTAATATCTATTCACTAATGCAAAAAGAAGCAGGCGATAATACTGAGGTACAGCAGTTATTTTCAAGGACTACGATGATTAATAATGAAGAAGATTGTGTAAAACTCTTGATGAGCAATAAAAACACCGCTTGTATTATATCAAATAGAAGAGCCACATACTTTATAAAACGTAATTTAAATTATCAGGAACGACCACTGATGAAGTTGGCTGCTGATGTATCATTTAGAGAGGATGTTAAATCATACGTATACGAACCAGCATCACCATTTATTGAAAAATTTGATACAGAGATACAACATATACTAGAATCGGGTATTCCGCAAGCGCTAGCTTCACGTTTATTTATTAGAGACATTAAAGTTGATCTTGTAAGAGATAGTTCGAATAAGGATGAAAAAGTAGACCTTAAAATAATTACACTAGCTGCATTAACTGGATGCTTATTAGCGAGTGTAATATTTATTTGGGAAAAATGTGCAATAAAATAAGGATACATAATCTTGCATTTGCTTTGTATGTTTGCATAAAACCTATTAAACTAAAATAAATTTTGGAATATACAAAGAAAAAGTAAATTATAGATATTTAACTACTATTAATTTAACTTTCATACATAAAAATGATTGAA
>UCOM01003112.1:0-20269 GCA_900474385.1 Ormyrus pomaceus | reverse complement strand
AATATATATATATATATATAATTTAAGCATTATTAACTATTTTATGATACAATTAATAAAAATGAAATTTATTAAAATTAAATTATATATAGCCCTAAATAATGTGTACTTTGAAAGACTCTATTTAATGAATTGTCTTCAAACTTTTCCAGACTTCTGCCTCTACCAAAAAAACTACCATGACGACAGCTGCCAAACTTTATGGCAAGGATCTAAGTGAATATGATGACGTGGATGTTGACGAGCTTCTGGCTCAACTTACTCCAGAAGAGATCAATATACTTGCCAAAGAAGTGGATCCTGATGTAAGTTTAATAATAATTATTTTCTTGAAGATAATAAATAATATTGTAAACGAATCTGTTGAAAGACATTTTTAAGAGAAATTTTTGGCACTGAAAATGGTTTGAGCAAGGTTATTGATTTTGTAGGACAGTTTTATGCCTCCATCTCAACGCTGCAGTTATGAATGCACCAAGACTCCGACTGGACCCTTGAATCGCAAAAAGTTAATGGAACATATTAACAAACAAGCCTTAGAAACACCTGATATTCCTGAGTTGAAACCTTATGTACCAGGCGTTATCAGAGGGAAGAAAGTAAGTATTTTGAGAAAGAAATAGTTTTTAAAGAATAATTATAATAATTTTTAATAAAAGTATAATTTTTATAGCAATGCAATGCTTGAGATTTCTCTGCTTATTATAATAATTTATATGTTTAAAATTCATATTTATTGATAAAATAATTTTTATTAATTAAAGAAAATAAAAGTAATTATTCTTTTTTTTTTTTATTCTTTCGACAATTTAAACATACAATTTATTTTCATTTTATACAACTCTATAAATCCTATTTTTACATAATAAAATTTACTGTCTCTTTTTTTGACTATTTTATTTGCTTTAACAAACAGATTTATCTCAATATCTCTAAAAGGAGATTTTAAAAAGCGTTTATTTTTGAGAACATTACAACTGAGAAAGTTGCAATTGTACTGCGAAATTGCATTAAATTAAAAATTCCATTAGAATTTATATTTTTGCTAAATAAAAAGAAGTTAAACTATAAAATAAAATTTTTTGGTGTAAGAAATGTTAAAATTTATAAATATATTACACCTTGAAGGGGAAAAAATCAGATAATTCTTAACATCCTTTTTTAAAATTCAAAGAACATGACAAGAAATTTTACAAAAATTTATATCTTAACAAGGACCATCTTTCTATTAGAATAAATAATACTAAATGATACATTATTTTTTAGTGGGTACCTCCTGTAAGAGAAAATTTAAAGGAAAAAGAAGCTGATGAACAAATTGCTATTGATCTTGGAGATGAGTATGAACAAGCTTTATCAAATGCCACTGAAGATGAAATCATTGATTTAGCAGGTAAAATACAATAATTTATTAATTAATTACTTCTTAATTACAAACTTACATACCTTCTATCATAGATTGTACTTGTTAAAATATTAAATATTCAATTTTTCACAAAAAAAAAAAAAAAAATAGAAATTTTTTTTTTTTTTTATACTTAAATTTAAGAAAATTTTACAATATTTTATCACTCTTTTAGCTATTCTGGGTTTCCACTCAATGATGAATCAAGATCAATACCATTCATCATTACTGAATTCTGGACAACCAGTTGGACTTGGATGGGATGGTGTGACAAAGGCTAGCCAGCCAAAAGTTTATCCAATGGATCCGCCCAATGATACAGATGTTGATGAAACTATTAAACGAACTCGTGAAGATGATCATACTTTAGTTGATCTGAACTGGAATAATATTAAGGTATGTAAAATAATAGTACTTTTCGACACTGGTGTGGATGGAAATAATCAACTTAAACACTAGTATCGAACATTATTTTATACCACGAGCGCCGAAAAATCATGTCAAAGTCGTGATTTTGAGGTTAGAGTGGTATAAAAATAATTTTTAAAAATGTTTATTAGTAAAGTAAAAACTTTTAATACTAAATTATCTGAATTACATTTTTCTAAGTTTTTACACTATATTTCAAAATTCTTTTTAATATCCACTTTTGTTACTCTTTTTTTCATCTAAAACAGGATATCCTAAAAAGATTTTTATAAAAATTGAAATTAAAGATGAGTTGAAATTCCGTTGAATCGCATCAATATAAAAATTCTTAAAATTAGATACAACTGTTTTTATCAATTTAGCATTTTTTAAAATTTAAAATTTCTTTTATAAATTGTTCATTTCTTTAGTCCAGTTTTCAAATTATGAGTTAAAGGTTCCAATTATAAGGCGCTTTTTATGTATTTTAAATAAGATTATTGATGCAGCTAAATGTTAAAAATCATTTGAAGTGCAGGTGCTATTCTTTTCTGAAATAGAAGTTGGTTTTTAACTTTATTTTTACCATAAATTAAAAGTTATATTAAAGTAAATACAAGAGATTCAAAATTATATATTTTGAAACAGTACAAAATGCACCTTGTGCCAGGTTTCATAAGTAATATCTTGATTATGAGACAGTTACTTAAATTATTGATTATTATTTTTACATGGATTTATATGTGATGACTATTTGCATTGTTAGTAGTGAATTTAATTAACAAAAAATTTATCGAAATGTGAAATTATTCTTAAATCATAAATAAAATGATGGATATGATAAAGTAAATCACTTCTTTAAGATTCTGATGTATAAATTCATTATGATAATGTAAATAAATTTTAAGAAATTTAAGTTAAAAAATTTTTATTAAGAAAGGCCTTTAATAAAATTGACAGGATTTTTGTAACTCTGATACTTTAAGAGATTTCATTATAGATTAAGATTACACATTTTATAAAATATTTTATTTGTTTGGTCAAACATATTTATAATAATATAATCTGCGGAAAAAGAATTATTTCATAAATTTATTTGTTAATTTACACCTCTTTGTAATTGCAGAATATTTCGGATGAAAAATTCTTCCAACTGTTTGAAGCTTTGGAAGTGAATACACATCTCGAAACTCTGAGTTTAACAAATACGGGACTAACGGATAAGACTGCGCAAAGATTGGCAGAGGCCATGGAGAAAAATTCAACTTTACGAGTACTAAAGTAAGTTTCTTTCTTCAGTAATAGTTCATTCTTGCATAAAAAGAATTTAAGTCACGGTACAGAAATGTAGTCC
Organism: Ormyrus pomaceus; assembly: GCA_900474385.1. Classification (NCBI taxonomy): domain Eukaryota; kingdom Metazoa; phylum Arthropoda; class Insecta; order Hymenoptera; family Ormyridae; genus Ormyrus; species Ormyrus pomaceus. The sequence continues at coordinate 17,102 of UCOM01003112.1, read as the reverse complement.
TGATTAAAAGCTTTTGAAACAGACCTTGATAGTTATGAAACGTGAATATCTCTCAGGGTTTGTGCAGTTTTAAATGTAAGTAAGCAAGACCAATCAAGCGGGTTCTTAATTATATCTCAAAATAGTGCAATAGTGGAATTGAAAAAAGCCTTCATAAACTATGGATCGCTCTTTATCTTGTTAGCTGAGGTTCATTTGGATGTAGTAAATTAACCAATAACTATAGATAAAATAAGGTAGTTTAACTAGAATCTGCGTAAAGTTCACATTTCACATTCTATCGGACCTTTACGAAGAACTATGTAGTTTAGTTTTTTCGTTTTTTATCTATTTTTATTTAATCTAAAAACATTATCTCCAATAGTTTTGTTAATATATTCTTTAAATTTTAGCGTTGAAACGAATTTCATAAGCCCACCTGTGATAGTGAAACTCGTCAGAGCTCTTCTTAAAACAAAGTCCATTGAAGAGTTTAGATGTTCAAATCAGGTTTGCTACTTTAGACTTACATACGTAATAAGATTTCTTTAAAAAAATTTAAGGAATATTAATTATTTTTTGTCTACATTTTTAGAGGTCTCAAGTACTTGGTAACAAAATTGAAATGGAAATTACACACCTGGTAGAGCAAAACCCAACGTTACTTCGACTGGGCCTACATCTTGAGTTTAATGATGCGAGACATCGGGTGGCAGCGCACCTTCAACGAAATATTGATAGGAGTAAGTGGCACATTTTTATTAAAACTAGAAAACGATGTATGTTAAATATTTACACTCATTTTTAAACAACTTAATTATAATAATATTTAACTATTTATTATTATCAATAATTATAATATAAGTCTAATCATTATTTTAAGTTAATTTATACAGATATAGGATGGATTGAAAGCAGAACATCGTATTGCTTTATAAAGATAAATGGCAAACAGAAAATTTATAAGCTAAATGTTTTTCAGAATATTTGTTCATATCATTTATTTGGAATTATTCTAGAACCTTATAAATTATGCTTTATTTCTTCTTTACGCTCTTATTAACATTAACAAAAATGCTTATTTATATTATTTCATTTCGCTTTTAGATCAATAAAATTCATGTTTTTTCTTTAGATGGAAGTAACTGTATGGCAGACAATGAGGATTATTTGGCCAAATGCTTTTAAAGCCTTCTCTTCCTTCTCTTTCATTATTCGCTTCGTAGTCACACCTAGCACTTTACTAGCTAAACTCACTCCATCATTCAGTTATCATCCCGCTATGTTTACTTATATTTTATCTAGCTAGAAGTATCGAGGTAATTATAGTATCCCGAAATAACAAACGGTGTGTCTTCTTTCCTAAAAATGATACGTTGATCGCGTAATTTTCGTCCTGGCATTTATACCGTTTTATTCATTGTTAAGTTTTTTTTGCTACTTTTTTGAAAAGTATTATATGCAATGTCAAAATAAAAATGTTTTATTATAATTGTGTGTGCGGTAAATTAAATGCATGCTTTAATATATATAAAAATGTAATTACATACAATCTCGTTCTTATTTCTTGAATTCTCAGTAATTTTCATTTCTATTATTTTTACTTAAATAAGATTCTTCTTTCCTATTTTCAGTAAAGCGATTGAAAAACCGAGAGTATAGCGTAAATTACACTGGTACGATTTCCGTAATGTTAAATTGTCTTTAAATTAGAAAAAATGTGTCCCTATTGTTGTTTGTAAAAGCTTAAGTGAATTTTTTGAGTTTTTTAGATGATCCAATGTTGTCCCTGTTGTTTTAGTTAAAGACCGTACCGAACAAGTACCGTTGAAGTTGCGTGCTTATGCTTATGCTGATGCTTTTTCATGAATTAAAGATGAATTAAAAAATACTTTCTACCAGTGACTCAGTAAACCCTTTGTCATTAAAACATTATTTTATTTTCATTTCAATACTAAATCCCAATCATTGAAAATCCATTAACTTTTATGAGCATTACAAACAATCATAACAAAACCGACTCAGTATACGGAGAGAAAAGTTAGAATTTATATACAAAAGAAGCTTTAACATTTTACAAAACAATATTGTAATTTGGTAAAACTTAAAATGCAATAAATTTTTCTACAGAACTTAGTAAAATTTCAGTTTACTAAATTTACATTGTTAAACAGTAAACTCTATAGTTTTGAGTAATAAATTTTGTAATGGTAAGTAGTAAATGAAAAGAGCCTAGGCACCAAGTATTCTCTTCATGTGTTTGCCTCATGAGGCCCGCAATGAGAAAAAATGCCTCCAGTGGTCCCGATTTGACCTACCGAATTTACGGCAACTATAGTTGACCTCTTTACAAATATCTTCTACTATAGATCATGTTTTTAAGCTTAAATTGTTTCTCATTGTGTTTTATCGGTGATTGATAAAATTTGATAAAAGAACTTATAATTTATCCTCTTTTTATGCCTATAAGTACTTGTTTCTGTAAATAGAAAAATAATTATATTCCACCTAAAGCTAATTTTCGTGATATTATAATCTGACTTGGTCATGTGTAAAGCTCGTTGTTCCTTTTTCTCTTTATGGACATTAGACGCGTCTTCACTGCTAAATATAATTATTGTAATCGTCTCTCAGTCGTATAATATAATATAATCACACAATGTTTTGTTGAAAATTCTTGGTTTTCTTTCTAAACTATAACGAGGGCCTGCTGTGGCAAATACACCAGTTGCCTGATGAGGCAAGCATTACACTCTTTCGTGGGAGCCTCTATCGTGTAAAATTACATAAAAACATTCAAATCAAACGAGCTTACATACAATATATCTTTGAATTCTTTATACAATAAATTAAATACAATACAATATAATAGAATATACACTAACCAACAAAAAATTTGGTCAATAGTTCGCCGCTCGGGCAGTAGCTTCTCGCGTACACTTGCGAAATATAGGACTGTTTTTTATTTTAATAAATTTTTAGAATATATACTTTTCTCTCCGTGTAGGCAAAAATAATTTAGCTTTCATACGATTTAGAATAAAAGTAAATCAAACATCAACAATTATTCAAATAAGTACAATAAATAACAATAAGTAAAATTGTGATACAAAGTTTACTTCTCAATATAAATAGTTTAACTTTTTATGTTTTGGCACTTTTAAATCGCGCTTTTTACGAACGTGCTTGACTTATTAGTCTGCCGAATTGAGGTCTTGGAACGCAAAAAGCAAAAAGAATTAGAGTCGCTTGGCGCGAATGCCGCCGCCTTCATCGGCCCTCCACCCAATCAAATTTAAGGTTCCTGCCGTGAGTAATGATGCCTTTCCGTGTCGTGGTATAAATGTTGTATAGCATATGCCATTCTTATTGTTGGAGGACAAAAACTTAAAATTTCAAAGCAGTATTGTTGAATGTTCTTTTCGAATCCATATAGTTTATAGAATACATGTTAGTAGCTAGTAAGTGTTATTTAATGTCTTATGTCTGTTCTTTGGAATTCGTTAATTTCGGTGTTTTTATGTGAGTCACTGGAAGTTTTGTAAAATGTTAAAGAACTTTAATCCTTTGTTATATTGTACTAATTTTGCAATAATTATTCGTACTATTAGGATAAAATTCTATATTAAAACAATTGTTGTCAATTTTGACAACTTTTTTAAAGCATTTTTAAACCTATGTGAATATATGATTTTCAAAAAACGATACTATGCTGAACCGTAATTATCAAAACATTTTCATGAATGCTTTAAAAAAAATTCAGTTTTCATTCAATATTCTTTTAATGTCCCTATCTCCCGAAGTAACACTTGTACATTTTAAATTAAACTAAACTTGTACTTTGTACGCAAACTACACTAACATTCTATTTTCTCTGTATTTCGTACTTTTTAATAAAATCAGACTTATTTTTCTTGCTTGGCAACAATAACACGTTTTTATATTTTTCTATACTTTTTTAATCATACAAAGAAGAACGAAGATCCAGGATAGACTAAGCAAAGGAACAAACACACAATTTTGATTTTAATTTTTTGCAGATATACACGAGCCAATGCATCTTAGAGTTATTCCGTAATCGTTTATTGACACGTTAAAATCATAACAGCTATAAAATTAGAAGTCAAATTGAGAATAATTATGAAAGAAGTATAAAATTACAAGAAAAGAAATTAATTTCAGAAACATTATTTGTTATGAAACGCTCAACTAGTAATTTCAAAGCTGTTTTGTAGAAACACAACGAACGGACACAATTCAAAAACAATTAATTTAGAGTAAAGCATTCTCCACAACTTGTCCGTTCCTGAGAATAAAAATTCTTAATGGCTCACTTTGCTCCCCCCATTTCCACATTGAGCGGCAATAATTGACTCACCACGCCTTTGTTATTCTTTCCCAACAGTACGGAAAGATCTAACGTTGCGACTGCAGTTCCGATTCTTTAACATGAACCACAGGAAACCCGCCCTAATTCAGTGAAGGTATACACGCACGCGCCTAAGCACTCTGCTTTCGGGGTTAGCTTCTTTGCTGCAAATGTTCTCCTAAGATTTTCTTCCGGATTTTAAATGCTTGAGAAATTTGAAATTTATCATTTTAAATCAAAATATTCAATTTTGAAAAAGTATTAATTATTTATGCAACAGAAGGAATTACGATGAGACGTATGAAAAAAATTAATATTTAAGTTCAATTTATTTTCATAATTAAAATAAAAGATTATGATAGTCCAAAAAAAAAAAAAAAAAAAAAATAGTGATGATAAAATAATTTTAGAAGAACATTTGGTGCTGAGCTTTGTCACAGAAATGCATAAGTGCTTTTCAATTTTGTGATCATCCCGACAGTTTGGCAAAATATTTGTATGTTATTCTTGTCTGAATGAAAGTATAGGGGTTGCTTGGTTATCGCTGCTTATGCGTTAAAGAAATAAACTTGTCTTATTTTCATATACTAACAATAAGTAAGACACTTTCTAAACAAATTATGAATAATTGATAAATAAATTCTTTGCATTTATGTGCAATTGTTTACTCTGTAAAATTGTACCGCGAATACTCTATCAAGTTTATAAATAAGACTGACCTTTCAAAAATAGTTGTAATTATCATAAATTTGAATGTAAAATACTTGAGTTCATTTATTAGATTGCATAAATAAATTGATTTGAACATTGTTTATATTCCTCGAAAACTCTTGGTGTCAACAATTTAAATGAATAAATACTTTTCTCAACGAAAAAGCGTTGTTCTGCTATTTTTTCGAAACTTCAAATGGCGTCCTATTCATACAAATTCTGATTATTTGATCAAATGAAATTACGCTTATAAACTAATGTTTTTACCACGTGTTAAAGAAAATAGTCAAAATTAATGCAGTAATCAAATATGTATTAATAAATTTTTGACTTTGTTAATTTGTCGAAAAGCGCACTTTCGGACTATTAGAAAGTAGATTTTCCTCGAAGTCATATAAAGTTACTCTAACTGTTCAAAAACTACGGGATAGAGCTTATTAACAAATTCGTGACGCGTTAATTTCGTGCGATACCTGGCCTTGCGTGATGTACGGTTCGAGAGACTGACAGCTTATCTTCTCATGCGTCGGGCTTATTATCTTGATAATAGGTGTAAGAATGCTAGCGGTAATTTTACTAGCTGATGTTGACGCTGACGAGTGCTTGTTCCCGCGAACGAAAGCTCGTTGCTTTTTGAATTTAGTATCCAGTTTTTCTGATTGAAGTAGAATTTTTTAAAATACTTCTCTTAAAAAAGTATCTTTCTTTTATCGGTTTATTTTTATAGATAGACTTATATGATTTTTTTACTTTTAACGATTCGTGTTGCAGTTTTTCCATTTCGTTAAATATTCTTTGTATGAAACTTAAATAACCTCTTAGTAGACTCAACATTTCGACGATTTAGGAAAATCCATTTTATAAACTCTGGAAGCGGCTCAAAATTTGAGATCGTTGCATAAAAGTTAATTAATGGCCATAACACAAAAAAATAGTAAGAAATGCCGCGCATTTATTATCACTTTTGGTTTTCCTTTCTAGAATAGATCTTATTCTTCATCCGACCCAAAATTGGAGAAATTTTTGGAGAGAAAGTTATCTAAGAGTACATTTATTGTAACGAGGAATAAACAAAACGCAATTTGGAAACGAGCGTATGATAGGTCTTTGTTAGGTCGGTTATAGAAATAAACTGTACGCTAAGACAAAAATATAGCTGATTCAACAATTAAACAGCATGAAAATTTGAATCAATTATATATTTTCTCAGGGTAATTTTGATTATTATGATAAAAGGATGAATTAAATTGTATAATAAGACAATTCTACAGAGTTGCTATTTGAGACATGCATATTAAAATCATGACCGCGATTATTAAAACGACTAATCAGTTTTATAAAATCTAATTTTTTCTCGGTAATAACATAATTAAAATGCCTTTCGAAGTCACAACTTAAAATTTATATATTTATATTTTATAAATTTATAATTTCAGTGAATTTAAGTTTTATCGACTGAATGATTATTAATATTGAAGTGTACAAATTTTAACAAGAATATTTACAGTTTTGGTGAAAACTAACTTGAACTATTCTGATACACTGATAAAAAAAGTCCTCTACATGTTAATCAGTATATTTAATTAATAGGGTAATCAACAATGGTGATCATTGGGTATAAATCATTTTTTTTATTCAAAAGTAATTACTTCATTTGTAATTAATAACAGATTTCTTAATAATTAAGAAATCTAAAAGTTAAGATAAAAAAATAAGACTTTGATATATAAATTTTTATGTAATAATAAAATATTCTTTGAATATATTATTAAATGATTTCTTAATTATAAAGAAATGATAATTTTAATAACAAAGAAAATACTAAAGAAATATTGCTTTGCTTGTATTTCAATCTGCATTTTCTAATTATAGGTGACGTGCATTTAATACAAATAAACTTTTTTATCAGCGTATACATATAAATGAAGATTATGTTAACAAATAGAAATATTTTTTCGAGCATGATTACTAATTTGACTTTTGCTTTGCAGATGAGAATGAGTTTCCTGATAATCTAATAATAAAAACTAAGTTATTACTAATATTACAACTATTATTACTAATGTATATTGTTTTTAAAAATAATTATCATAAGATTATTTCATTTAAAAATCAAGATGTGAATAGTCAATTACATCTAATTTTTTCGTCAGTCTGCGCCTATTCAATTATCTAGATTTTTTGTATGTAAATCAAGAAAAATTCAAAATGATTGAAAATTCCTTTGAGAATTATAAAGTTTTCCTTTTTTGTGATTGACTGTTGACTATTCATGGAATTGTAATGACAACTTATTTTGTGGCAATAGTATACAGCATTTTTCATTGTTCCTAAAGTTTGTATTTTTCTGTTGACATCAACTCGCACGATTACATTGATGTATTGAAGCGTGTGTCGATTATTTTACGAAATCATTAGTATAATTTTATATTGCTGATCAATTAAATTAATAAGAATTGCATTTGATTAAAATGCATATTACGATTTTCAAGTTCTATTTAACTCTTGAAGACTGATAATACACCAAAATATTTGGACTCAGTCGAGATTATTCCAAGAAGGGAAGTAGGACACTTGCATGAACAGACGTATTTACGTGGAACTCGTAAATCCTGAGGCTGTAAAACGCGGTACAATGCGCGAAACGATTTTACGTTACTACTTAAAACAGTCTATCCAAATACGTTTTCTAGATTTCTTCTTTATCGACGCTTGTTTTGACTGCAGCAATAATCGAACTATCAGAGTTTTTCGAAAAAATATTTAGCTGTTAATTCTTTATTTTTCGAAAGGAGAGTTCAAACTTTAGGAACAATAAAATATGAAATCGAGAGTTTTGATTTTTAATGACTTCAGTATAATTAAACAATGTAAGTATGATTATGATGACAAAACAAGAATGTGCAATTACGTTCATTTGCTTGATAACTTTAACTGCAATGATGAATAGTGAATTTTGATAAAAAAAAACTAACAGCAACGAGTGAAAAAATAACTCTTTTATTGTCCACAGTGATTTGTCGCTCATAGTCGTGTTTGTTTTTTTTTGCGTGACCTTCCAGGCATGTGTTCTTTGACAAATCTGCATTGTCAATGGAATGACGAGCTCCAGAAACGAATATCATTAAAAAAGCGCGAATCAGCATAATTTGCATAATTTGACGTTGCTGCTTGAATTAATGTTTGAAAGTGAGCAGAATGGGATACTCTCCTATAAATTATTGCTAATTTAAAATCGCGCGGGTAGAAACAATTGAAATTTCTCGTAATTTCATTTCCGTCCGGTACTCTTATCTGTTTCCGCATACGTTTATCTTACGGCATTATGCAAGTTTTTCCTCCTTTTTAGTCGTACATTACTCTTGTCTTTCCTTCTTTTAAAAAAAAAAGGTTTTCACCCTGAAAAACGACCAGCTCTATTTTTCTTTTCTCCCCCTTTTTTTTACCGGCGCTCGTTGTTACGTTACGTTAACCGTTCGCGTCGACGAGACGAAGCGCAGAAATGTAAATATCAAGCTGGAATCGATAGTTGTCCGACGAACGAAAAGACCAGGCTTGCGTAAGTGCAAATTTGAAAAAGTTTAAATATAAATTTTTCGAATATGTTAAAAATTGAAATAGAACGATCGAATGTTTGCCAATCAAAGTACGTTTATTCCTTTTTAATAACTTTAATATTTTTATATCGAAGGAGCTCGTAAACTAAGTTGACAAAGCAGAAACTGGCATTCACCGAAAATTGATGACAGTCGGTGAAATGTCAATGGCTAAATCTATTAAGGAAACTCTATGTTAAAAATTGATGCTCATACTGGAAAATTTCCCATGGAGTTCCCTTAAAAGGAACCTACAAATAATGAATTGTTAATAAGCTTTGTGAATCGCATAAATAACTTATTTGTGTTTCGGGTGTTTGTTGCAGTACGGCAGTCCCGGCTCGGGGTGGCGACATCCTAATGCAATGTGGCCTGTCTCGCCTAGGTATAATTATAATATGCGATATACTTTTTACTTTAGACACTCCTGCACCGCTGTATATATATATACTCAAGTTTAGCACACATATTGCAAAGAGATAAAAAAAAAAATTGAAAAGGAAACGAAAGAGAAAAAGATATACAAGACGCGATTGATAATATTGATTGATGACTTGATATTAATTACTACTACGGTATTCTGCAATTAGTGAAACATTGTTTTGTAAAACATCGATCGACAATGATTTACACGAAGGTGGACACGTGCACCCGCACACTCACCCACGCCACACACGCAAACACACACACACGCACACATACAGACGCACGCAACGCATAGACTGGGCTTTACAAGTGTCAAAGCTGGGCCGGCATCTCAATCAGCGCCACTAAGATTATACCGCTTGATTATATCTGTACTCCTAATTGTATGTACATGCGAACTCGTACTCTGTGTATACTCTCGCGTTTATCTCCATTCTGCTTTGGCGGTGTGTCTGAATTTTTATTTTTTTCCGGAACTGTCTCTTTTTTTCTACTGGACTCACGCACCTTTCTGGCAAACGAGACGAGTGATTTTTTGTGGATTCAATGACAGGACGCACGCTGAACGGTACTGCCTTAAATATACTTATTGTGATGTTGAAAGATTCGCCAGAGCGATTTTGGTGTTAATTTTGACAACCTCGTTTTCGGTTCCTTTTTAAACTTCAAGAAATTGTGCAAAAAGTCGATTTTTATTGCTTTCTAAATGGTTGTCCTACTTTGTTTTTACCCAGATTTTAACTTTGTAACTCCTTAATGTAAGCAGAAACTATAGTAAAAATGAGAAAGCCAGCTTTGAACAGAAACCGCAAGCGACTACAATAAACGGCAAAAAGCATAAATCCAAAGTGGTGGAAGAATGTTTTACGTTAACGATAATTCTCATCGATCGAAATTGGATCAGCAAAGCAAAGCGAACTGCTGCATTAGTGTTAAATGCCTAATAATGTAACAATATGTTTTTATTTTATTGAACAACGTTGTTACAAATAGCCGCACACAGCTTGTTCATGACAAACGATTTGATGAAGATATGAATTATATATTGTTTCGTCCTGTGTGCTGAAAAATTCTTTTTGTCTCTTCCATTGTGTCTAAGTGTAAATCGCCTTCTTTCTCTATGTATTGTGTGCGTCTTGTCGATTTTTTCGTCGATCGTTGTTACGCCTTATGTGACGGAAGTGAAGAAACAAAAAGATATTGTACGTCGACACGTGTGTCCACGCTCTTTATAAAAAAAAAAATTATTTTTTATTTTTAATCATAATTAATGTCTGTACATTTTGCACGTATTTGAAATTTACATTCAGAAAATAGTCGAGTTTAATAAAGAGAAAACGTGAAAAAAAAAAATATGTAATGCGATAATTAAACATACATAAACTTCTTTGCCCAATATTATTAAAGCTATATGTGCACAAAAAAGAGATTAAATGAATGATTAGTCGATAGTTGTACCGCTTTTATATAGAAATTCTGACACTTATTTCTGAATGTAAAGTCGGAGGTAATCAAATTATTATTGTAAAAATCGCCATTACTAATATTAGTACATACAATTAATTTTAATCTTGTATACATAAGTGCATGCTTGTAACTTGCGTTCTTGATTTTATATAAGTCAGAGTACTGTAATATGTTATATTATTATTATTTTTATTATAATTATTATGATTAATTACTATAATTCTTACAATTATTCGAGCAAGGGAATCGTCTATGCGTCTACAACTTCACATTACGTGAAGATTATGTTATAATCCGAAAAGAGAAAATTTTATAACACTTTTATCGCAGAATAAACGTATACGTTGTTCATGTCGTGTAGATTATTTGTTGTTTTCTTTTATCCACACGCAGACAATTCTTCTTTCCACATAAAGAGACACAAAATAATAAAATATATGAGTTATCCATAACTTTTTACAGAAATTACAACAACTAACCAAAGCTATTGTGTAAAATATTAAGTTTCACTGTATGTATGATTTCAACGAAGTTACACAAATATATTAAAATAATTGAATAAATTATTTTAACTTTGCTTATTATTTTTCATTTTTATTTTTTACCCTTCCAAAGCTTACAAACAAATATTATGACAATTAGCTTTTATTCTTTACAAATTATTTTATATCAAAAACACACAAGAGTATAGAACACAGAACATTTTGCAAGTTAAGAAAAACTGGGTTTAACAAGAATATATATCAAAATTTATTCTAAGACATTTTTTATAATTTAATTTTTAACAAACTAGAACTATATTTCAAGAACTATTATAACTTACGGCATCATAACGGTGCTCAAAAAAGTACAATAAAGTTCGAATTCGTTATCAGTAGTAAATTTCAAATTTAGTCAGACACAATTTATCTTGACTATTATTTTGGCGACTATTCAGTCACTGGCCTTTTTCATAAATTATACTTTCAATATCCACGAAATAGTATACTTTTATTAAAGTTTATCACAAAATATTTACTACCGATTGTAATTATTTTACGAATTGTTCCCTCACACACACTTTCGGTAAGTATTTGAATTCTAATATATTTTATAATATTTATTTTTCAGCATACTATTAGTAAGCTTCTAGAGCTTAGATTATTAGATATTTTTTGAAAGTTTTATTTAGATATATATATTTAATGTACTGTTAAAAGGTTTTAATTTCTGGAAAACTTACAAATATCATTTAATAATGTAATGTTTCTTTAAGTACGTAAATGTATTTGTATGAAAACTCGATAAATATCAAAAGATAGTAAAATGACGTTATGCAGATAAATATCTAATTATAAAATTGATCACATTCTTGAATGAAAGCATCAGATTCGATCTTTTAATAAATGATAAAATAAAGCATTTAAATGAACACTAGCAAATTTAAATTGATCATAAAGAACGAGCACTGATTCGTATGTCATTGTTTAATTATCCCTCGCGTGAGCAAATGGTACGACTGAATAAAGAAACAATTTGTTAAAGTTTGAAACTAAAATGTTAATTTAAATTAAAGATATTTTAAAAATTAAAATCAGATAAATGCGTTTTTGAACACAATTATTTTAACCATGAATAACGCTTTTGTCAACTTAAATCAATGAGACTGTATCATAATACATAAAAAACTAAGTTTTATAACAAGTATTTTTTGTTTAAAGCTAAATTTATCGCGTTGGTCACTAAAGCTGCTATTTGGTAAATTGGAATCGCTATAATATTAAGAAATGAAATGAAATTGTATTTATCCTAGTTGGTACATTTTTATTTAAATTTTTCATACGTAGATAGTTTAAATGCGGTAATTACTGTTTCCCTAAATAGACGAAAGGATCCAACTGTGGATTTTGTATTAACGAATATTAGAAAGCATGTACATCATTTATTATATGTTGTCTCGTTCGAGGAGATTAAAAACGTAGTACCGCTACTTCCACACGAATTAACCACAATTTCAGAGTTTCAAAAATTCCGGTACGCAGCGCTCCTCCGCGGCGACCAGTGAACCTACGCTCATATTTTCAAAGTAAATAGAGATTTTATAATAAAATAACTGAAAATATTAGTGATTCACTAATATTATCGCAACAGGGTGGGTCGACATATATTGTGGTGGATTGTAATCTCCTAGAACGAGACTTTAATATAATTTCGATCGAACTTCACTTGTAAGTTCGTTTGATCGTACAATTATATGTTGTCTCGTTCGAGGAGATTAAAAACGTAGATGTTTAGAGTATATCAAACACATTTCCTGAAAGTTATTTTATTTCACAAAAAATATTCCTTACAAGGATTTTAACTGATATTTTTATCAACATATTAATTATATAAATTAGAATTTATAAGATAGCAGATCTCGCAAAAGTGTCTTTTGGTGCCGAAATTGGCCGATTGTAGAACTTCGCAAATATTTCAGAAGACTTGGACCAGCCTACTGTAGATCTAATAGTATTGATATCTACACCTTTCAAAAGGGCAAAAGATGTAGAAGCATGTCTAGTGCTGTGGGCAGTGTATTCTTCACCCACACCACTACGACCGAGTACTGCTTTAATCCACCTGCTAATAGTTTGCGTTGACGCCGCTCTACGTGGCTTTTTGCTGGTAATTATTAAATTATCACAATTACCTCTTAAATCTTTAGTTACATCAATGTATCTTTGAACTGTGCTTGCTATACAAAGTTGTGGATTATCTTTAAAAAGCGGTAATCTTAATAAAGGCTGATTTGCGTTTAATTTAGATGTTTTTATATGACCTGAGATCTCAATTTCGAAGCCATCGCTTATTTTTATAATATTTTTTAATTTAATCAAAAACAGGGTTTGAACTCTGTGTCCTGTCTCTAAAGCTAACAACATTACTAGTTTCTCTGTAATATGAACTAGATTTAACTCATTAAGAGGATGCAGTTTAGCAACATAATTTAGTACAATAGTAGGATCCCACGTTCAATCATACTTAGGTTTTGAGGGTCTACGCTTAAAGACTCCTTTGAAAAATCTGTTCAACAAAATGTTTGTCGAAAAATTTTCTTTAGATATAAACGATACTGCAGACCGTGTTGAATTCAATGAACCATACGACATCCCTGCGTCGAATTTAACTGTGAGAAATTCTAATAAGTCTGTGTCCTTGAATTCGTATAAATCTATATTTTTAGTTTGGCCAAACATTTGCCAATCCTTGATTGGTTTGAGATATTGTTTTATCGTCGATTCTGTAACCGATGACATCATAATTTCAATCGTAGTCGGTGCTAAATTCTTCTTGATGAACGATGTCCTGATAATTTTGCGGCAATCAACTGTAGACTCTTTTGTAGTGGGTGATGAAGCGTTCTGCAAGGAGATAACAATAAATATTTTGAAGGCTTAAAAATGAAACCAAGGCTGAACTACCCAATAAGGAACTCCAGGATTCCCGCTGCTTTATCTGATATGATTTTTTGTAACACACGAGGTATCAAGGCAAATGGCGGAAATGCATAAAAGTAATATTGATTCCAATTTATTGTGAATGTGTCTACAAAAGTTGAATCCGGATCTTTATACCAAGAGCAGAAAACTTTACACTTTTTATTTAGTCTAGTTGCAAATAAATCAATATCGGTTGAGCCATATTTATTTTTAATGCGATCAAATGCAAATTTAGCTAATTCCCATTCGGCATCAACGTTGTCCAGCCTTGATTCATGATCTGCCTCAACATTCTCTTGCGAACGAATGTAAGATGCAAAAATGGATAGATTTCTTATTTCGCACCATTGCCAGATTTTTCTAGCCAGCGAGTTTAAATGCGGTCGTTGTATGCCGCCCATTCGATTAACGTAAGCGATTGCTGTCGTGTTATCGACTCGCAAGAGAATATTACAGTAGTGTAGTTTTGATGCAAACGATTTTAGGGCTAGAAAAACTGCCAATAACTCTAAGGTATTTATGTGATTCTTTCTTTCCTCTGGTCCCCAGAAACCATGGGTTTTTCACCATTGCAGACTGCCCCCCATCCTGTGAGGGACGAATCAGTAAAAATTGTAATAAAATAATTAGGCACTCTAATAGAACTAACAGAAGATAATATCTTAGATTTCCACCAATTAAAATCAGACTGTAAGTCATTGGCTACAGTCATATTGGCTTCATAATCGCCCTTACTTTGTATTAATGCTAAAAATGTTTGCCTTTCAAAACTTTTTGTATACAGCCACCCATATTTAATGGCTGGGCATGCTGCGATTAAATTTCCAATGAATTGGGCAAAAATCCTTATTTTACAATTTTTCATATTTTGAATTTTCTTAATCAAATCATAAATTTTCAGACGTTTATTGTCTGGTAATTCTAGAGTCATTTTTTGTGAATTTAGAATCATCCCCAAAAACTGACAGATTTTATTGTGTTGTAAATTACTTTTCTTTGTATTGATTATAAAGCCTAAAGATTCTAACAAATCTATCGTTATTTTTACATTACGAGTACATTCTTCAAAATCTGTACCTATACATAAAAAATCATCTAAGTAGACGACCGATAAGAGTCCTTTTCCTCGTAAGTAATTTACTACTGGTTTAACAATTTTAGTAAAAATAAACGGTGCTGTCGATAAGCCGAAAGGAAGAAGTAAATATTCATAAAGTTGACCTTGAAAATAAAATCTAAGAAACTTTCTACTATTTGCATGTATAGGGACTAAATAGTAAGCGTCCTGCAAATCAATATGGGCCATAAAAGATTCTTCAGTAATTAATCTCGATGCTAATTTTACGTCTTCAATCTTGAAATGCTCAGTTATTATGAATTGATTTAAATTTTTCAAATTAAGCACGAATCTTTTACCACCGTCAGGTTTGTCGACTAGAAAAAAGGACGACACAAACTGTCCTTCTATATATGCGCAGGGTCTAATAGCACCTAAACTAAGCAGTTTATTTATAGCTATGCCGCAGCTCTTTAGTTCTTCATCTGAATTAATTATCGATTTAGGGATATTTGATGATGGAATTACTTTTTTTTTTCAATTGTCGATAAAATACTGTAATCTACCAGCATTTTTTATTACCTTTAATGTCTCGGTTGGTGACCCTTCTTGGTCTGATTCTGTCTGACATAAGACTGACCTTCATGAGATGGAGGGTATCTCTGAGCTGACCACTCTCTTTGGGACGAGCTCGTATTTTCGAACTTCAGAATACGCTTTTTTCCCACCTTCGATTGATCTTGTTTGCTCGAAGGTGGGATTTTCGAGTTTAAATAATTGTGTTGTCTCAGAGGCGTTGGTCTAACAGGTTTCGCCTTTAGATCAGAGGCAAATTTCTCCATTGATTTTTCTGATTTAATTTTCTCAGAGAGATTTGCACCAAAAAGGTACTTATCCATTTTTGACTGTTCTAAAACCATTTTCATATTTTTTTCAATTCCTGGAATTATAAAGGCTCTTCTAGTGATGGCTTCATGGTGGTGAATTTCACATAAAATTTTCCCAGCATCCACTAAATATTTTAGTAATAAATCGCCATCTAGACCTTCTTCCTTCTCGTTTAAAATCAAAGAGATTGCTGACCCTAATGCTAGCATGGCCGATCCGGTCATATTTTGAGACTCTGGAAAATTTATCTCTCTTTATAGAACCAGGGTTCATCATCTTAGCCACCTCTGGGATAAGTAGTTGACCTTCTAATAAACAATTTTTAGCACGCGGATATGTTGACAAGAGTTCTTCTCTGTACTCTTTTTTTATTCCATTAGCAATCCAACTCGACCACCTTGTCGTCAGTTCGGGATGAAGATCGATTTCTTTATCGTCAGCCTTTCGAGGATCGTCTCCCAATATTTTTAACACTCCATCGTCTAACGGAGGATCGAGTGGATTTTGAGTCGCTGTCGAGTCTAGCGATGTAGTTCCTGAACCTGTCTGTTGTAGGTTCGGAGCGGACAGAGAATCCACTACGTCAGCGACGTTAGTATGTGAGGCTTGCGCAGATGTCGACTCTGTCGATACGATCAATAGGATTTGTACCGACTGCAAAGTCGACGGTTTGGCCGATGTGATTGTTGGCTCTGTAATTATAAAAATTAGGCATGCCTTACCACTCGTGTAAGTACTATCCTAATTTATCGCGCGATATGTCTCACCACTCGTGTGAGCTCATCGCCGAATGAGACCAATCACTTAAACTTACCGCTGACTGTCGGTGTTGGCAAGCTCCGATCTGCCGTTGTAGAACATGGCGGCGGCGTCGGTTTGCGCAAAGATGCTTCTATGCTGAGACGTAGCATTTCTTCCATGCCATTCAGCTTCTTCCAAATATTCTCCCTATCTTCCCTAGCCTGCTCCCTCTTTCTCTTCCTTTTCCCCATTGTAAATAAATCTCTTTCGGACGTTAAAATTTTCGCGCACAAGAAACGTTGAGCGTAGGTTCACCGGTCGTCACGGAGAAGCGCTGCGTACCGGAATTTTTGAAACTCTGAAATTGTGGTTAATTCGTGTGGAAGTAGCGGTACTACGTTTTTAAT
>UCOM01003111.1:0-20242 GCA_900474385.1 Ormyrus pomaceus | reverse complement strand
AAAAACGTAAACAAAACGTCAAGTTCGTAGGCTGCGAAGGTGGCGCGCGGTGAGCGGGAAGCCGCTCGCGGGGAGCGAGGGGACCCTCTTTCCTCGCCCCGCACGAAAGATCTATCGAACCTCCTTAAGTACGTACCTAATAATAGCTCTGTTGTGCATGTAATGAAAATTATATATTTCGGTGAAAATAGCTTGCTAATTCTAACCTTCGTTTATTTCTTGTAAAATGTCAGTGTCTTAATTCCCTTAACATAAATTGCACAGTTACATTTTTAGATATATTTGGCTACTTAACAATTAATTTAAAACAAAGCAGCACCACTACAATAGCCGAATAATTTATTTGACACGACTATTATACAAAGATTCGCGTCGCCGCCCTCGGAGCCGCAGAATGCAAGGAAGCCATTAAAATTATCGTCGCCGAGCTATCAAAGTCATTTAACAGGGATTTTTAGCGGAGGCAGCTCCGGGCTCCCCGTCAGAAAAAACGGCGCATCACGAGCATTTATCTTCCCCGCGGAGTATATAAACTTCCATCCTGAAAACTCCTCGGCGCGCGCTCATCTCGAGGATTTACGATTCCTCCGCGTCTCTCGCGGAGGACGACGACTTTGGCGGCGCGCGGCGCGCGAGAGAGGCCGAGCCGCGCGCCCAAGAAGAGAAGGGAGCGAAGATAGCCGGGGGCAGATAGGACACGAGGAGCGAAAGAGCCTCGCGGTGCCGGAACCGAAATAGCCGCGGGGAGATTTATCTCGCCGGCGCGATGAACCCGTTAAACGGCTCCCCCCGCGCCGCGAGAGGAGGTGACGATAATTCGACGCCGAGCGCATAATAATATACGTAAGCGTGCGCGTGTAAATTCGACCGGCTGGCGCCCGGAATTTCGCCGAGGAAGCGGCTAATGGGCCGCTGCCTGCTTAGCGGCGCCGCCGCCGCCGTCGCCTCGTTACGAGCGAGAAATTGCCGAGTGTTTTGGCTTATGAGCGTGAGAAGCCGCCGAGCGCTACGCGAAGGGAAAGAATTTCTTGCTTTTACGATTTAGAGCGAAGGTGGAATGCACATTATTTTCTGCTTGTTTACCTTTCGGGTTGTTGTAGTCGATTCTGTAGTTGTTTCCTCGCGCGTCACCTTTCGGTAATTGTAATATCTTTTAAGGTAACTGCTCGCAATGTGGGTCAGCTGAGCTTATAGTTAGTGTATAGAGTTGGCAAAATTTTGTTTGAATTACATTGTCTAAAACTATTGGAAACTACGATGCTGTGCTATTTTCTAAAATAGAAACTATTCAAAGTGTGGTTAGAACTTTGTTTTAGTTTAAATACGAAAATTTTAAATGGAAAATCTTGGATAAAACTTTATTTTATTTTATTTTTCTAAAAAAACAAACTTAAAATGATTGTAAAACAATAACTTTGCGCTTATTTTTAAGACATTAAATGTAGGCCAAAACTTGTAAGCTGCGCACGATAGCTTTAGTTCAAAGTTGCCTCGTCAGTTTCTCTAAACCAATATTACTCGGTGCCCTGATAGCAATTTCATTATCTTAATAAGACTAACTATACACAACCGTAACAAGTTAACGTAACCACCTGCATGGCGGTTTTCATTTACAAACTTCGATCATTGCAACTGCACCGTCTATTAATAAGCCTCCAGCTTCATCCGTCGTTTAATAAAAGCTCCTATTTTCAATAAAATTGCTAATCGTGCAAAAATATTTAGTTTGAGCGAAGTCTGAGCGAAGGTTGTCTTAGGCCTATCCTCGACTTCGATAACTAAAATCATTTTTTTTTCTTTTTTTTTGAGAACAAATATTACTAAACTCTAGTAAAAAGTGTTGCAAACTTACCGCTAGATTTAGATTATAATCGACACCACTCCCATACCAAAATTTGCACACTCTAGGTGATACGAGGCGTATCATATGTATAATATATATTGTGAACTTTACGTCACAAAAAAATTTCTGTCAAGGGTAAAAAATAGTTTCTTTTATAACTTTAAACTCGTAAATTTTACTGTGCAAATAGCGGCAAATTTTCAAGTTTTACCCAGACTTTTTACCATTAGGCAATTTGCAAGACTTTCACAGGCAAATGTTTAGGGAAAAAGTTTTAAATTTATAAGCCTGAGATAATGGCCTAAGCTAGACTTTTTGAGTTAGACTTTCTCCGCACTTTCAGCCAGACCTTATTTTTTAACTCGGTCTGACTTGCAGCTCGATCAATCGACTTGCGGTTCAAGTGTCCATTAAAAAAAGCACGTAATTCGAGCCACTCGAATCTAATGAGCGAGCGGAGAGGCTCGCCGCCAATGGCGTATCAACAAGTGGAGCTGCGACTGTTACTACCACCGGGCGAAACAGGACACGAACTCTCGAGCGCGCCGCTCTGTAACAATCCGTCAAGCGCGACGTGTGCACGTACAAGCGTGCATGCAGCAACTCGACAAAGGGAGCTCCGCCTGCCCTGCTCGAGTGACCGGGCCGCGCGTCTTCGTGCTGCCGATGAAGAGGCCCGCTTGGCTAAGTGCGGCTGTTGTGCGGTGTTTAGAAAATGCTGGATTCTGCGTAGCGATTTTGCGATTCGTTTATTGTGGATATTCAGAATTTCAAGGGAATAACTTAATTTAAATATTTGAAAATATTCATCCCTGAAGAATTTACTCTTTTGTGATAAAATAGGGAGAGAAAAACGCAAAAAGATTTTCAATGCAGTAGTTGATCACAGACTAAATTGATGACGATAATACTTAATTGTTCAGACATCATTTTCAATCGAGTAATAGAACACCTAAACTGGAATCTATTTCAACCGCTCCGAATACTGAATTATAAATTACTGTTCACGTTCTAATTGCAATTAACGTTACGATGAATCCAATCAGAGAATCTCATTCTTTGCCGAAATGACGGCAGTTCTTTCAATTTGCTAAATCTGTCTGCAGTTAGCAGTTAGAACATCAGCAATAGTGCCGGTTACAGCATTTGCAGAAAAGTTCTCTTAACTTCTGCGGAAGAAAGAGAAGGAGAGCGAAGAAGGAAATCCGAGAAAGTCGGATCCCGGCAGAAAAAGAAGTTCATAGAACTTGAATCCTATTTCAGAAGAGATATACATATAACTGTAAATAGCCGAGCAATTATTAATAAACTTTTAACCTAATTGAAAGTTTATGAATGCGAAGAAGTTAAAGTAAGCACCGGACAGTTTTACGTATTCAGAAATGGCGCAGCTTCAAATTACTATAAAGTCATCCATTGAATCATAGGCATTTTCAGTTCTGCGAATCTTTCGCGCCACTAATGAATAATGAAAAAATGTTTTTGATAGCAAACTTTTTTTAATTTTAATTTTGACTCCGCATATCTGAAAACTTTTTCATACGAAAGTTCATTCCTGTATCTCGTTGATAAAATGAACGAATACTACTTCGATAAGAAAAGGTCAGTCGCCTCGGTTCACTTATTCGGTTTAGACTGTAGGAGATAAGTCAGGGTACCGCGTGATAAAATTAATTACTGTTATTTTACTTTCTTAAGTGAAACTTTCTACTACTTAAATATCCGCAAAAAGCACAAGTAGTTTCATAAGTACTCGACGAATATAAATCCCGACGCGGGATCTATAAAGTCTACGATGCGACATAACCAGTTTCTCATTAAAATGCAATAATCGTTAAACCAATTAACATAAAATCGTATATTCAAAAATTCTTACACACTTACCCGAATATAATATATTCAGAAATAACGGAAAGTCGTAAGCGAAAAAATCGCGCGAATAAGTACCGATCTGAATTACCATAAGTGCCGGTTACGCTATACACACTTTGCAATATACGCAATTACTTATCTCCAATAACAAGCACACCGGGCAATCGTCATAATTCCAGCACTTGGCGCGCGTATCGAACTCCGATCCAAGAGATCCCTCGAGAAAGATACGCGCCGCCACGGCAAGTAAGCTCGGCAGGTATACCGTCGATAAGACGACTCTGTTAAAGCTCGGAGAAGTCTCCATCAATCTTGGCCGGGACACTCGGCGGAGAGTCTCGGAGCCTCGGGAGCGCATCGGTGGCCATTGAGAGATTTGGGGAGGGCGGCGGCGGCGGCAGGTGCTCCTTAGTAATAAATCGCATTGTAAGCAATCCCGAGGGCAGCCACCTGCGAATCAATATCCCCGAGCGAGTCCCTCTCTCTCTCTCTCTCTCTCCCTTCTCGGTGGCGCGCGGTGCAAACGATTGCATGCAAATTCCTCAAAGGGAGGAAGCTCCATACAAATGAGGTTATCCACCGGGCTTGGCCGCGCGGCCATCTTGGGCGACGCGAGCGAGCTGCTTGGCTGTGTATCTACATATTTTATCGGGGCCGGCACGGAGGACTTGAATAAAGTTAAGCCGGGGGAAGTTACTTTGGCCGGGCGAACTTGCAGTACTCCGCTGCGGATTTGGGTCAACGCTATGCGAGCGCCGGCCGACTGATTTACTACCCCCTGCCTCCTTCGAGGAATGGGATTAATTGTTGCGGGAATTGCGAGCTTGATTGCTCTTTGGACGTTGGTCGCTTATTGAGCTAATTTCCGGAAAATTTTCTTTGGACGGGGCTGCTGGACTAAACATATTTTTATTTCAAGCGTATTTTAATATTTATCCGTTTAGTCGAAATTTATGCTCAAAGCTATTCGAGAGTTTTGTTCGCTGTTTTTAATAATGCATCAATTGTATCACTTTTCCAATCTTATATTTCTTGAACAAAAATGGTTAATTTTTCTTTCAGATATTAGTCCATCATTCACGTAAATTAGTCTACAACGACGTAAAAATCATCACCAGGACTGCGATTTTCATTAACATGTCATCATTAAAAAGCGATAAATCTTTCAACAACGTAGCCTTTCATAAGCTTCTACAACATCTCATTCATCATCGATCCAGTTAATCATAACATTTACAACCCCACATTCAGGTGAGCGACGTGAACGTTACCACCTTGCCGCAGCCGAACAGCTTTGAAATTACCTGCGAACACGTCTCTTAATTGTCGATCAACCAGGCGGTTTCATCGGCCGTCCAGACCGGCAGCGTCCAGCCTCCAGCCATTCACCTAGAAAGTCTCTCTCGGGCGAGAGCCGTTACTGTCAATAAAAGCAGCGGACAAAGGTCGAGATATAATTCACGGGGGGTTTCTTTTTGCTCGGTCCCCGAAAAGTTTCTATCAACGAGCGCGAATAATCGCGCGGACAAAGAAGCTCGTAAGTGGACTTAAAAGCAGCGAGCGCGCGTATATAGTATACACGTTGCTCGGAGGGAGAGAACTTTGAAATGAATGGACGAAAGAGAGAAAGAGATATAGAGAGGAGAAAAAGAAGAGCACGGAGAGTGGTAGCTTAGCCGGTTCGGCGAGTTTTTGACCGTCTGGCGCTAACTGCCGAGCGCTTCCTACCTCTCTCAATGTATGCCGAGCCATCCCACGCGACGACGACTCCTACCACCCGAAGACTCACCTCTCTCTCTCCCTCACTCCTTTCTTTCGGCGAGAGGTAGAGGTGTCTCTTTTTCTTCGGCCGCCGCCGCTGCTCTCTGACTCTGCTGATTTTTTACGAGAGGAGCCGCGGAGGGAGAGAGAGAGAGAGAGAGAGAGAGAGAGAGAGAGGCTTCATTCATGCTAACCGCCCGCGTGGTTATCAATTAGCGAAACCGGTGTGCCGAGGAGTTCGCCACTTGTTAAGTGTGCGAGAGAGAGAGAGAGAGAGAGCCTTTTCAGTTCTCTCTTTGGCTATTTCGCGGAGCTTTTTTCGCGATCGCCCTCCCTGCCTCTTTCTTTGCTCTTCTTTTAGAAGGTTTTAATTGCCGCATGCAGTTTTGAGTAATGTAATTGGAGCCGCTGCCCAGGGACGAGTGCGCCACTGAGAGGAATGTAAATTGCCAATTGATTATTAGCACTTCTTTTTGGACCGAGGGTCGAGAGTATGAATTCGTTCGCGTTGACGAAGATCGGACTGTTTCAATTTACGAGAGTATTTTCAGGATGAAGTGCTCAAGCTGCAATATATCCAAGTAATTTTCGCGTTTCGACAAAAATAGAAAACAATAACAATTCCACGGTCGACGCGCGCGCGGCGAGCGCAATTATATTCGTCCGCGAATCGGCCTCTAAAAAAAGGCAAGCCGAGGCGAATAAAGCAGCGCCGTCAGTCGGGCGCAAAGTCACGAAAATAAAGAACGAGGCAAGAGAGCCGAGAGAACATGCAACGCCCGGCGTATCGATCCGCGAGCCGCCGCGACCTACGGCAACGCCTTGGTTCGTACGTACGCTCTTCCCCGGCGTACAAGGAGTGCAGAAAAATGCGGCGGTAGAGCGGCAGCTCTCGCCGTGCACCAATGGCCTCAGAGCCGACTGACGTGGCGCGACGCAGCGTTTGCCGCGCGATGTTTTTGCTGCGCGTACGAAGCTCTTGGCCGAGATGACTGACGAGGAGAGAAAGAGGACTTTGTTGCTAAGCGTCGTTGCACTGCGGATTGGCGTAGAAATTGTCGCTGATAAGGCGATGATTGGGGGGTTCGGCGTGGAATTTTCATACCGCGAGGTGCTAGTTTGTGTGCAAATAAGCTGGTTGTGAAAAGTTTACGATGTGGAAATGTTATTGTGCGAGGCATTGTGCTTGGATTTGTATGGAGTTGCAGGGTTTTTGAATTTTTAGCGTTGAAGATAATACTGTCTTACAAAATTAAAGGTTAAATTGTGATAATTTGCAACTTATCGCTATTAGAAAGTCAAATGTCTCGTGTGCTTCGTTGCAGAATGTTTCTCTTTCGTGGAGTTTAAGGTGTTGCGCCTAGTTTTGAAGCATCAAACATTTATCACTGCGCTAGAATAATAAAGTAGATGTTTATGCGAACCCTTGCGACTGTTATTTTACAAGCTTATCCTATGACTAACAAAGTCACTCGGAAATTCGATCGAATACCTCGGAATACTTCTTTCTTTCGACGCAAGTTTCAACTTAACAGCGGGCTTTTGACTTCGAAAAAAGTTGTAAAAACAGAAATATTACGAGTTTATTTTTGCGTTTACTTAGCAAATATTAAGAAACTTATTTGCAAGACTAACTTTAACGGCTCGAATCGTGTGTCCCTGCAAATACTGAAATGAATTTCTGTCTCGGCTGCCGTAAACATGGCCGTAACAAAACTCGGAGGCAGAAATATCTTTGATCGTTTCGTAGATATAATGTTGTACGTATGCAGCATTGATAAATATAAAGCTGTACAAGGATGCTTTTAATATTTACGCAATGAAAAATTCAAAGCAACAATTATTCTATTTTGTTGCCTTTTGCGCGTCTTTTCAGCAAGGCAATTTTATCATTATATAAATAGATAACTGTCATAGTTTTTAATACAAAATGAAAACTTGCTTTTCATCATTGGTTAGATAAAACTGTGTTGTCAGTACTTTATAAAAAAAGACTAAAAAACGTATTTGATACAGAGACGACGTTTTTACTTCAAAGTATATTCAAAGAGAAAGTCCACGTTTGTATTAAACTAATTTAAAGTTCGGAATGAGCCTTTCTAATTCCAATTTATTATATCTTAGGATTAATTAACTATACGCGGTTTAACAACATTAAGTAACTTTTTGTAGCCTAATTTTGCCAGAACTCTTGCCGCCTCCATCTCCCTCTTTGTTCCACTCACTCTTCGACAAAGTACAATGACCCATATTATGTATACAGGAGAATTGCTGTTAAATTGCAATGTCAGTAGAGTCCCGAGCATCGATGAGTAGATACAGCGCGTCTAGTCAGACGCAACACCGATCGTCCACTCGAGCGTCAGCAATTTGTTTAAGCAGAAACAACAGGCTGGCTAATCGCGAATAAACAGCAGCCCCATCGACGGCGCATAATCACTCTCTCGGCGCGTTCTCTTAAACGTCGCGCAGGAGAGAGAGAGAGAGCATCGCAACGATCAATCCGCGCGCGATGTACCTGTGCACGCCCGATAATCGATACAAACGTCGTCGCTCGTCGGCAAATCGAATGATTGCGCAAGCCGACGAGAGAGCCCAGCCATCGGCGTTTCCCGAAAAAAAAGGCCTCCGTGCACAGGCAGCTCTCTCTCTCTCTCTCTCTTTCTCTCTCTCTCGTCGATGCCGCTCTCGGATCGATGCCGCCGCCGGAGAGAGAGAAGAGAAAGAGGAGACGTCGAGGCTCCGATTTTGCTCCTCGTAGCTCTGCTGGCCGGATCGAAGCCGAGCCTTCTCCTCGTTTCTTCCATACATGGTAAAGGCGCGGGTCAGGCGGGCCCCGGCCGCGGCAGCACTTGTTTGGTCGGCCGCCGCTCCATGGGCGGCGTCCCGCCGGCTTCTCCTCCGCGAGGCAGGAAGGGGCGAGAGAGAGAGAGAGAGAGAGAGCGAGCGCGTGTATAACCCAGTCGATTCGCGGAGGGGGATCACGCCGCGATCGCGCTCCTACCGAGTCATGCTCTCCTGCTTTCGTGCCCGGCTGGACGCAGACGTGCAAGATGGCGTGCGCCTTTCTCGCCGGCCGAGCGAGCCAGTCGCTCTCCGTCTCTGTCTCTCTCTCTCTCTCTCTCTCTCTCTCTCTCTCTCTCTTGCATGCGCGTTTGCGTGTGTGCCGTATGTACACTTGTGTGCGAGTGGGAGAAGAATTCCAAGAGCGGAGGGGCCCCGCGACGCTCTGCGGTCGGGCGCGGAGCGTGACTTTGCTGCGGAGCGCGGCGAGCGCCGAGATGCGAGATTGATTGATTGATTGATTAATCGGTCGAGTGTTTTCGGTGCAGATCAGGCTTTTTGGGGAAACTCACCGCGAAGTTTATTGAAGCTCCGAGCCGACGTCTAGACGACAGCTTTTAGAGTGCGAGTGAATTTATTTAGATTTTCTCGGGATAGGTATGGATTGATCTGTGCTAGTGGACTGCTTTGTGTTTCGAATGTACGAGCGAAATCTATGTACTGTCTGTATTTTGTATTAGTCTGAACGATTATCTGTTTAAGCAAGTGCGCGATTCCTTTACTGCACAGAGTTCTAGGCGTTTTGCTTAAGTGTAAAAAAAATCTTTTTTCAGACGAAGCATGCATGAATGTTATGACTGAATACAAAGCGATAATTCTGCAAGAAAGCAAAATTATATTCCATTCTTATATGTTCCAAGCACGATTTCACGCTTTACGTGGCAAGTGCAAAATTATTACTCCTTTGTTCTATCAAAGCGCGCAATTCTCGAAGTTCGCGAGATTAAAAGATATCGAATCTCAATACTTCAAATGTAAGTAAAGCCTGAAATGAAAATCGCATAAAAATTATTCGTTCATTTTTCACGCCCAAAATAAGATTCGCTTTTCTTACATCGTAACTGTCCTATTTCGTGAAAACGAAGTTATCGCGTTAAAATATCTTTTTCAATCTGTTTATTCACACGGGATAATGACCCCGCGGCATAAACAAAATAATCGCAAGCCCTCTAACGATTATTCCATTGAAAAGAGCTCTCCAGGCAAAGGGTAAAAAGGAAGGCGACGACTAGCGCGCTTTATAAACGAGAAAATTCGCTGTCACCCTTTGATCTTTTTTCCGCTTTTAGAATCCGCTGGTCTCTCGCCTCTCTCTCTCTCTCTCTCTCTCTCATCGTCCTCCTTCCCTTTTTACCATTGCTTCCGGTTTATCTACCATCGTTTCCAAGCGCGGCTCAGTCGCCGCGTCAAGCACAGCCTCGCGCAGCTCCTCTTTTCCTCTTTGCCCTGGCGGCGAGCAGCGCCGAAATTAACACCGTGTATCTTCGCTTCTGGGAAAAAGCGCGTTCGAGTAAACGGCCGGGCCTTTGCGCGCAAGACGGACAGCGACGGAATGGGGAAAGCGTCTTTCGCTGGATTCTTGGAAAAGGCTCAGCGGGGTTTACCGATCCGTGTAATGAATTGGGTGGGATTTTGCTATTAAAAGCGCAAATTGAAGGAGAGCAAATGGGATGTAATAGACTTCATTATTCTGGTTTGGAAGGTTCTTATTTTGTTCTAAACTTCGCGTATGAAGAGAATTATTCATGAGTTATTCTTGAAAATTCAGTTTTTTTATTCAATTATTAATCAGGTCAATAAACTTGATAAGCTGCAAGGCAGTTTATTCGTTAGGAAAAAATTGTGCATGATTAAAATCAATAGTGTTCAAAGAGCGATAAGTCTAACGTTACGTATATTTTATTAAAATATGAATTAGAACATTTAAATTAAATATTATTACATGTATAAAATTGTGTTGTAAACCAGCCATCAAAATAAACAGATTTTATAATAAAAACAATAAACATTGCTATATACGGCATTACTCTATATGGAAGTACAAAGCCACCACTTTGATTTGAATTCAATTAAACGCCAAAATGATACTAAAAATCGAATCGTTTTAATATTTTCTACAGTATTCATTTCATCTTGCATAATTTCTCAAAAAAAAGCGTAACAACCAATCAATCCAAAAACCAGACCCGTCCGCCGTACTCCACCTGTTACCAACCCACAACGAAGACACCCACCGCCCATCCACCAAAAGCCAAAGCTCCCCAAAAGTCCGAGTCGCCCCCCAGGAACAGGCGTCGAGGTAGAGCCGCGCCATCTCGCCGAAAGCTCGCCAAGCCGTCGGCGCTCGGGAGAGAGAGCTTTAGCGCGCAGACGCGCCACCCCCGGAAGCCGCCCCGTTCGAGGCTTCCGGATCGAAGCTCCTCCGCGTATATACGCGACTGCTCGCGAGCGTGATTTTATCGGCCGACAACTCGTCGCCTCGTCTCTACGGCTTGCGGGAAATCTCGCTGCCTCGACTGGGGGCTCTGCCCGCGCCGCGCGATTCATCATCGCCCGGCACACGCGAATTTCGTGTACTTGCGCAAGCTTGCGCGGGCTCGGGTGCAAGGGAGCGGCGACGGGCCGCTCCATGGCGTGCGCAGCGCTTCGCAAACGTTTTGTTTGCCCGTTCGATGCGTATAATTTTATTGCCGGATGGGGCTACTCGAGATCGCGTTGGCTTCGCGGCGGGCCAGTTTGGAGGGAATATTGAAATGCAAATAGTGACTCGATGCGTTTGGTAAACGTTCGACTGCTGAATTTTAATTGGTTTTCGATTGAAAGGCGTTTGCGCGAATCGCTAAACGATAATTTGGCGCTGCGAAATCGCAAATTTAAGAAAACCTCTTCCCGAACGTATTCTTGTTAATAAACACTTCGGATTAGGGTAAAATACCGATTTACATTCGCATCCGTCAGATTTGTGAGTTTCAAAATTGAACAACGTTTATTTATAGCATTTCTATATAAACTTGACCGGCGCCGAGCGTGCATAGCTTTCATAAATTTTATTTTGATGCCATCTATAAAAAGAATGCAGCTCTTATAAATCTCTCATTTTTAGAATTTAATTGGATGAAAGTCATGCGAGTAAACGTGAAATTCATTACTTGTGTAACATCGTTTCAAGAAATGTATGGAATTAGCTTAGCATTAATTAAACGTCTACACTGGCTAGAGTTTACTCTCAATCCCCCATTTAAGTTTAAACTTTATGATTATATTTTCAATTTACATAAGACGTTACAAAATACTTTAAATATTATTTTGCGTTATGATACTTCACCGGGTTGCGTCACAATACGTTTTGCACGCTTCCGCATTCTGAGATAATTGCCTCTTTTTTAGCTAAAAATTTAAAATTAGCCATTTACGGTTTCTGTTACGGATAATGATAGTTCGCCTCGTACTGAGCAACATGCAGCTAATTACGGGACATTAACCCAATATTTGCTAATGAGAAGTGGGCCCGTAAAAGTGCTTAAAAAATTTAATTAAAAATTCACCAATAAATCATACGTATAAATAGCAAACTGTACTTTAACAACCTTTCTATTTTACGACCCGAAACCTCGTAAACTTCCGAGTGCCCGATCAATAATCAAAAAATACTCCCATAAATATCCCGAATGCGCGAAATCGACATAAACAGTAAAGGGCGTAAAGAAAGCACTCATCCCCCCGAGATCCCTTTGACGCCCATATATCCCAGCCTCTGCAGTCCCTTCAAAACGAAGCTGGTTTCGATTCCCTCCCGCCGGCGGAGGCCTGATGTCGTTAGATATGCACTGATGAGCCTCGCTTCCGCTTCCGCGAGCGCTCGGCCGAAGGCGGCGAGAACGTATACACACATATACGCCGAGGGAAAGGAAAATTGTCCTCGCAGAGAGCGCGGCATTATGTGTGGGCTCGGTGGCAGGGCGGCGGGAGGCGTTCGACGCTGCGGAGTCGAGGTGGAATACATGCGCCGCCGATCGAGTGCCTCTGCTTTCAATTTCAGGCCGATATTGGCTTCGTCGGTGTTTGCGGAGAGGAGCGCGCGGCTGCCTTCATTCGCTGGCAGGCGGCTTTTATTGCGGATGGTTTTCGGTTTTAATTATAGGCAGGGAAGCGCGGCTGCTGGTCTTCGTTGAGAAACGCGCCGAGGCGGCGAGAGGAGCTTTTAAACAGTTTTTCCGAACATTAATCATGATTGCGCGCGACAAACGATGAAAACGCAATATCGTTTTTGTTCCAAAAAAAAAAATTAGCAACTTTCTGCGCGGTAAAAAAAACCGCTTGGGGTAAATTGTTTAGCAAAACCGTTTTCGCGTTCCGTCGGTTGCGAAGCGGAGCGGCTGGACATTCGTTAAAATTAATTGAAACGACGCGTGGGCGAAGCATTTTTCCCCTTTGGCGCAATATGCCGCAATTTGTATTCCACGCGATGGATGTGAAATAGACACTGGCACGCACGGCTCTCGTGTTTTTAAAGCCTCATGATGTGATCTCGGCGTGCCCTTTGCGCACGATGTGCAATATGACCAGTCGGCCGTCACTCGATAATACTACACCTAAAATATTTGAAATTTCAGCCTGCGTAACAAAAGCCTTTTGTTTGGAAGCAAACGCGCTGCAGTAAATATTTAATTTTAGTTTTTTTTATTTTATTTTTACTTGTAATGTGCTTGATTATTTAATAGCCAATCGTCGATTGTTAAATGTTTGAGAATTTTAATCGTGTAAATAATCTTAAGAATGAGTAAAAACTATGCATTGAGAATTTAAGTTTGCGGAATCATTTACACGTTTCGATGATACAGAAGGTAAGTGAATAGGGGCTGGGTGCCTATGTAATGGTTTAGTTAATCATATCAATCCGATCTATGTAATTCGATCAAGCTTTTTAATTAACATTCTTTATGTGAATAACGTACAGAAGGTTAACCCTGTGCTATTATTAACGTCGATTAATAACGTACTTTGCGCATGCTATAATTATGCAGGATCATCTAAAACCGATGCGGAAAATTACCGTTGTTCAAAATGCATTAAAACCCCATGACCCCATTAGCAATCCTTTTCATCCTTTATATTAAATGTCAGTAAAAGCAAAAGCAATCTACAAATGTTTCTATCCCAAACTAAAGACACTCTACAGCTTTATGAACTTGAACCCACCCATTAAGCCCAAAATTGAGTTCTGAAAATCAAGTGAAACTCGCGAAACAACCAGAATTTTCAATGCCATCGCGAGCCGCTGCTCTCCCGATCCACAAAGCACCGTCCAAGAACAAAGAGCCGAGGAACAAGAGATAAGCGCGGCAACGAAAAAGCGAGGCCGTCCGGGAGCCAAGCCGCGTGGGAGAATTTCCCATCGACTCGGCTGCGCTTGCATCGATTCTCGCGGCTCTTTGCTCTCCACCTTTCTTCGGGCCTTTCTTCGTCACACGTGTGGGAGGACACGTCCGCCCGTGACGTCACGCGGATAGGACGGATCGATTCGCTATCCCACCGCGACACCGAGTCCACCACCGCCGAGGCTTGATGAACGTCGCGCGCGCAGCGCCAAATTCGAATTCCGCCGGGAGAGTTGCGGCGCGGTGAATTGGAATTCGACTGGGAATTATTGTTTAGTGGTGAGGATATGTGAAGCCATGAAATGTAGAAGGGCAGAGTCAACGTTTTTACTAATGGGGAGAAAAAGCTGTGTATGTATAAATTAAAAGTCGATATTGAAATCTTTATATTTTCGGCTTGTTATCTGTATAAACATAATCATGTTTCATTTAGAAAGCAACCATAATTTTACTATTGGCCGTATTTAATTAAAACCATTTTTATCATCTTAAGTGCTGATTAAAAAGCAACATGTATTAGTTTGTCGACACAGTACTTTATCCATAAATATATATGTCCTTATCATAATGGGATTTCCTTCACTTGCAAACGAATGTTCCATGATTAGATTAAAACTGTGAAATCAGTAGTTATAATTACTAATTATTAAAAAGTGTGATAAATAAAAATAGAAACACCAGTATTATTATACATCATTGTTAGACTTGACTTGTCAACGTTTAGTACTTGACAGAGTAAGTAGCCGCAAGGATAACGGTTTGAAAAGGAATTTATTAAAACTATAGGCTGGACTGTAAGTATCTTTCGAATGAATTTGAATTGCGCATTACAAACTAAAACTCCACTTAGATCTTGAAATGCACACAAACTAAACGGTTGCATGCATTACCAGAATAAAGCACCGGATTAAGCAGCTTATCGCGGGCATTCAGAGCTCTCATTCTCTCATTCAAACGTGTCTTCTTGAAAATCCACCTAAAACAATAAACGAAAGCTCGCGGCCTGCGAAGTTTGAGAGTTCAATCCACCGAGGCACGCAGCCGCTCCTGTAATTCCCGGCACGAAAGCATCTTTTGGCATCGGTTAGGTAAATTATAGCACGTGACGACTGGCCGCGTCGTCGCGACGCAACAAGCAGCTAGCTCGCCGTGACGCAAAGTCGTCGCGCAAAATGCGATACGGAAACGAGGTTAGTCAGTCCCTCTCTCCTTTTTCAAAAGAGAGCCACGCGGGGGGGTTCCCCGGGAGAGCGCTTGCGTCGAACCTAACCTCCTTCCTCCGCTGTGTGTCGGCGTCTCCGTCGCGCACACAAGTAAGCGGGGGAGTATCGGGGCTTTAGTCGGAGCGCTCTCTCCTCGCTTTCCGCGCGATTCTCCTCAATGAATGGGAGAGAGTTCCGCCCTGCAGAAAGGTCCGCGCGGTGCTAATGTGCGCGTCACGTGATTGATAACGCCTGCGTCCGAGGTCTTTCATGGGGTAGGAGTGGCGGCCGCGAGGAATCTACGGGGGAGCCCAGAGCTGACCTTTGTTTACACGCGGATCAAGGGGTGAGTTTTCAAGGGTAGCAGCCAAGGGACGGTACTGCTCTTTCATTATTCAGCGGAGTAGTAATTGATTCGTTCGAGGCGAGCTAGGCAGTGACACGCTTTCGGTGATGGCGAGGAGGAATTGTTTTTTTTATTTTTTTTTTATTTCGAGATTACGCGGCAAGAGGAGTGCACGCAAATAATCAGCGGAATACGAAAGTTTTAAGTGGGACTCGGTGCAATTGTAGTAATCGCGCGCGATGTGCGTTTGACGCAATTTTAAATAAAGTATATCAGCGTGCAAAGTAAGAAGTAGGTCAATCTCCGTAGGGTGGTGCGACCCGCACACAGCCGTTATTTTCGTCAAGGATCGATTGCCACTTTTACGTGTCAACGACGTTTACAAGCTTATTTTTATCCTCGAAACTCTCCACCCTTTTGTTGCATCCGAGTTTTTCTGCGATGCCTTGCAAGAAAGAGCACCACGTGATTTGCGTTTACATGGCATCAATCGAAAGTAGAATTGCCCTCTCTTGCAGGAGCACGGATTCTGCGCAATGCGCCGAGAGGTAAATTTCCGAGAGGGAAAGTGCCTTAACCTCTCGACTGCGATTCACCATTTATAACGCATCATTTCCCTTTTATACAACCAATTACAGCACCTCGCAGCTTTATGGGATTTCAGCCAATTTTGTGATTTACGCAGATCTTCAAATTGAATGAGGATCTGATACTGATGTTATAGCTATCGTAGATGTATTAAAATATTTAATGGGATCAATAACAATTTTGTCGATCTATATTATAGACGTAAATATTTTTCCCTGCAATTTTCCGCGAATGTGAGAGAAAATCGACCTTTAACTGGAATGGAAAATCGATGGCTGCCTTGCCAACAATTTCAATGCCAAGAATATTAAAGAGAATACTTTAAGAAAAGAAAACATTTCTGTTCAGTACAAATTGGAAAACTGATTAAAATTGTAATAATCTCTGTATATAACATTTTGAATATTTAATTAATTTTTAATATTGATAAAATGAATTATTTATTATGTTTCATTAAATAATACATGCTTTATGCTAGCAAAAACTCTTTAAAAATGGAAGAAAAATATGGTTTAATAATAAATAATATTTTATAGTTTATGGCAGATAAATTTTAAACATTTACAATAACTAAAAATATTCAGACCTATACATTTGAATAAAAGATTTCGATTAAATAAATTAATAAAAATAATTTTGTTTTACATTATTTAAAAAGACATTGAAATATATTATTCATTTACCTTCATTTTCATTACTAATATAATTTTTCTGAAAAAATTTGCTTAAGGGGCTTACACCACTGTAGAGCGCGAAAAAATTGGCATATTTTGGGAATTTTTTTTGGCGCAATAATATAGAAGTACAAAAATTAATTTTTTCAAGTAATTCTACAAACAAATGATGACTGTACAGCATTTCTACGCCGGCGCTTTTTTTCGGAGGCGTCCACGGCCGGTAATAAATTTCCCACAATTTTTGACCTGGAACAAAAAGCAAATTTTTTTTCGATTCTATATAGCAATAGCAAGAGACGTACGTAGGATTTTTTTGATATATTAATTTTTCGTGAAATTATGCACCTTGAAAGAAAGGCTCAAAATTTCATTTAAAAAATCGTCACAATATTGTTTATAAACAAAAAACTACAATATAAAACGAAAAAATCCTACGTACGTCGATGGAGAAAGCAATTTTGAATATATTGTCAAAATTTCAAATCGATCGGTTATGATTTGTTCGAATTTTCAAGCTCAAAAAAAGTGGTTTCAAGAAAAACGCGTTTAAAGTTTGCAGTTCTCGGGATATAACATGAGAGGCGCTGCGGCAGAATTGAGAATATTGACATTTAAACATTCTTGCCGCCTTCAATCTTTTGAAATATCATTTTTAAGACCCTAAAGCACCTTTTAAGCTAAAAGAAAAAAAATTTCTACTTTTTGAAAATTCTACAGTGGTGTAACCCCTTAAAAGATAATAAATAATTGTAAGTATTTCAAAATTTTTGTATTAAACATTAATATTAATATAATGCTAATCCACGTTTTTAATAAAAAATTTCAATATTTTAAACTAAACATGATATTTTTAATTGTTGTTTATAATAAATATATTAATATTTTTAAGCTATTAGGATGCTCTTAAGGTCACTTACAATTGTAAAATTTTATTAGTTAGAAAAATAAACAAATAAATAATCAAACAAAAAATATAGTCAAAGTAGTATTAGATTATTGTACTAAATTTTTTCTATGGTAAAATTTATGGAGAAGTAATAGAAAACTTTGTCGTATGTAATATGTGTCTTAATTTGAGAGTAATTTTTACTGAAAATTTTTTTCAGTGTAGTAATGCAATAATCTTACATGAAACGCGAATAAGCAACTAAAACTCTATCGAACGTTCTGCTAAATTGCAACTCTGGTAATATAATATTTCGTATTACCGCGCACAAGTTCACAATATTGCTAACGTATGGAGCCGCTTCGCCCTTGAGGCTCATATTGAACTGCACAATTTAATCATAAGAGGGATAGCATTAGGCTGGAGAACAGAAGCTGTCAAAGCCGCGTAATATGTGCTAAATGCGTTCCACTCTGCCGCATGTGAATGGCAGCGTTGTATTGAACACACGCCGGGCTTTCGTATTCTGTAAAGTTTCAATATTCACGCTTGCATCCAATTGATTTCATGTTAATTTCGAAACGAGTGAACGAGAAAAATGAAATATATACCATTTACCCGCATCCTGGCCGCAATTATAATACGATGTAAATTCTCTGCGGTAAATTTTGTTTTAATTAAACGTCGGATTCGATTAGTTTATTGCTCGTAATTTTGTTTTTTTAAGTTGTTGGACGAAAACCCAAATTGGCACGTTTACCATACGCGTTTTAATAAAAGATTTGATAAAATTAATATAAGTATTAATTAATTATTAAATTATTTGAGAACATTTTAGAATATTCTTTAAAAACAATACGTGGTTTAATTTAAAGATTAAAAAGAATTTTAAGTATTACTAATAAATGACAATTTTTTTTAATGACAATATATTTTTTTAATTTATCAATAATATGAAATGAAAAGAAATTGATATAAACATAATTTCTTAAAAACATTTTGCAATATAAAATAAATTTATAGCGTGCTTGGATGGTGCTAGTTATAATCAAAATTATTATATTAATTTAAAAAATTTTGTTAATAATAAAATTTAAAAATTTAAATTTATTATTGTTTTTTATAATACTGTTTTATAATATTACTATTATTGCTTAATAGTTACATGCAACATGTGTAATCGTAATAGGTTAGGCTGAAATAGAGAATAGGGTTTATGAAGAATTGGCACACGCCTCGGTAGCGCAGTAGGCAGCGCGTAAGTCTCATAATCTTAAGGTCGTGAGTTCGATCCTCACCCGGGGCAAATTTTTTGTCGTTTCAATTTCTTATTAGTTCGGCTATTTCAGACTGCATTATATTTTAATGGTTATATATCTTATAAAGTTATTAATTAAATGAACGTGTTTTATTATATAACTTCATTTCTACTGTTATATTTATAGTGATTCATTTTATCTACAATGTAAGTATTAAGTAATATTTATTCTTTGCATCTATTCCCTGTTGGAAGTTTTCACCAGTATTTCATTATTAAATAATAAAATTGATTAATAAATAATAAATAAAAATAGATAATAAAATAATAATAATAATAAATAATAATAATTTCTTAATGATTCATTTTGTAATGACTGGTAGTTTCATTACGTAGTCGAAATCTCCATCATTTATTCCTTATTTATACCTATACTTAATATTTTCGAAATTTTTAGAATAAAGAAGACCACGTTATGACTGGGCAGCTAGAAATTAGAAGACCTATTACATGAGCAAAATCTCTTATTTTGTACCAAGACCCAACGTGATAATTATTAAGAGTGTTTTGGATTAGATTTCGTTTTTTCTGCGGTAATTCTAAAACAAGTTTTTGAGTATCTGCTCTAAAACCTAGATACGCACATCGTCTTGTTGGAATATCATAAAAATATTTAAAACGTCTTTTCTTTATTAAGATAAGACGTAACAGAAGACATCTTTTTTCCTTATTTATTATATTTATAATAAAACCAAGAAAACGTAGAAGATTTATCGTCTCTAAAACGTTCAGTTCACACTCTCTGAATGTGGTGCCGATACAGATAATATCATCTAAATAGATAGAAGAAATTAAACCTTTAGGTTGCAGGGAGCACATACTTCAATAGCTCCATTATCTACATTTAAATTCTACATTTACTTATTAATCTTACAAAATTTTAATTTACATTCATATTTAACATATAAATTTTAATTTAAATTCTTATTAAAAATATTTCACCAACGAAATTGGGGAATTATTGCGCGAGCTGGCCAAAAATAGTGGTGACATTTCCCACAAGGTTAATACTTTTTTGTTAATTGATAACAATCGCAGTAATATTTATTTTTAAAGCAATTTTTTTTAAATATTTTTTTTTATGAAAAAGGAATGTTTTATTATAAAATGTGTGTAAAATAAATATGTATTAACGTATATTTTTCATTTGTTAATTGAATGAGTGTTTTTTTAAATAAAATATTTCACTAGAAAAAAATTTTTTTTATCGCTTACCATTTAAATAATCCTAAAGTCCAAACCAATCGATAAAAACCATTGAAATTTTCAAGCGGGCTTTCAGTAATTCAATTCAACATGATAGTAAGTGGTGGCTGTACGCTGATCTAAGAAAAAAATTTAAATTCAAATTTATATAATATATAATTATATGAAGGAGTCAGTAATCTATTAAATATGCAGTAAAGTATAATACTTTAATTAGTTAATAATTAACCACCATTTAATAATGCGATGTGAAACTGGCGTCTTCCCCACATGCGCTGGTAAACATATCAAAAAAAAAATATATATATATATATATATAAT